>JAOXJP010229614.1:0-10918 GCA_025762735.1 Platanus orientalis | reverse complement strand
AGAAGAGGTCTGCCCCACTACATTCAACATGGGTCTAAGACGAAGTCAATAAAATAATGAAACAAATAAGGAATGTCGGGGGCTTGGACAACATCAAGGTATCTTTTACAATATATATTAAAATGTTGCTTAGATGAAAGTGATACTATATTTTTATGTTATGTAATCCTGGTATTTCTAATAGATATAGCCTATAACTAGTGGCGGAGCCACATGGGGGCGGGAGGGGGCCATGGCCCCCCAAACTTAACTAAAATATAATAAAAACTAGTTTTTCCCAGTGGTTATTTCTATGGCTATGGTCCACATCAGTTATATGCGGTGGCCCCCCAAGCTTCACTTGCTACCTTCCTTCAACTGCTCTCTCTCTCTCTCTCTATATATATATATATATATATATATATATATATATATTACTGTGTCCTCTCAACCAGGCTGTGAAAACACCTTATGTCTGTTGGGTGTCAGGGAGTCAACACACTGTGAAAAGTTAAATTACCTTTTGGCACTGATGTGTCTGCTTCCTGATACCCAGCAAACCTAAGGCATTCGAAGGAGCAGATTTAAATAAGGAGCAAATGTTTTTTCAGCACTTTTTTTTATGGCCAAGTATATACTATAGTTATACTAAACCATAAAATAAAATTAAAAATCAAACTAAAGTGCCATTTTGATAAGCCTAGCAAGTACTTTGTTGGGTCCTATTACAGTTCACTAAAAACATGAAAAATATGATATAATATACACTATTTTGATATCTGTGAAATTATTATATCACATCTCAACCCTTAATTTCCTTTTCCATACTTTGTAATAAAGGTTTTTGTATCTTTGATATTATTCTATTACCTTGCATCCCTTAGGATTTTTTTGTACTTTTTGTAAATAACTATTTTGGTATCTTTGATATTTTTATACCACATACCATTCCTTGAAATTTTACATATGAATTTGGTGCTTCTTTTACATAAGGAGCAAATGTGCAAATCTTTTTGTTTCTTTTACATGGATGTACTTAATTTATTATAAATAGGTGAAAGAAATCCAATCTTTTTTGCTAATCTTGGTACATATTTGTTGAATTTGATACACTTTTTAGTATATATTCTTTGGACTAAAATTACTTCATTGCAACTTGAATTGCATTTATAATTTTATTTGTACTACTATATATAATAAAATACATAGTATGTATAAAGAAAGAAATATTGAATTAACGTAGCTTTAGTTCGGGCCCCCCAAAGATAAATTCCTGGCTCCGCTACTGTGTATTGGCTCAAACACCCTTTGTAAGGCCACATGTCACACATTGATTGCTAATGGAGTGGCACCTATCCATTGAGACTGGAGATGATTTAAAATCATGAAGAATCCTTGCCCTTGGATTAGGTGTGCCCCTTAATGGGTGCCAACAGTGTGCCCGCAACTAGTAGGTGACACGTCACATTGAAAAAGTGATTTACACTTTTGGGGGGGAGGTACTTTTCACTTTTTTGATGTGACGTGTCACCCTATGATTGTGGGCAAACTGTTGGCATCCGTTAAGGGATTGTACATAATCCTTTGGCTTGCCCCCCTATGTGAAAATCCTGGCTCCACCCGTGTGGAGGCACATGGGCTGTGCGGTGACGGAGGATACAGGCATGCTGGTGCTGCATGGGCCAGCTGCCCCTATGTGTTTGATTTGTTATTTGTTTCCCAGTTGGACACCTTTTGATTCCAAATTCTTTTGGTATCCTTATCTAATAAGGATTGAAATGTACAAAAATTTCTGGATTCTTTGAAATCCCCTAGACCCCCGTTTTTAAATACATGCCAACGCTAGGTGTTCAACAAAATTCCTCTGATATATATATATATACATATAAACAAGAGTTTGAATTTCACTGGCCACCCACGTTTTTTTAAATGACCAATGTCAAGCTAGTCCTACAACTATGTAAACCCCAATCATTTACCGACATCATTTCACTTTCATATTAGACTCTCTAACAGTGGTGTCAATAGGGGTCGGCTCCAAATAAATCAAGACCTAAAACCTATCATATATTTTTAATGCTAAGTCAAGAATTTACTATTTGTTTTGGACTTGAACCGAATAGGAACTGTTACTTATGACCCAACTATCGTTTCAAACAAAATTATGGTCTTATGGTACCCAATATCATGCATAGGGGTCCACATGGGCCTAACTACCCAATGGGAGCATGAGCCCTGTCCACAATGATCCGGGTTTAGGGTCTTATTTATTTATTTATTCTCATCCTTACATGGATCAGGTCTAAGCTTGATTTTAAGACTGTTAATTAAATGGGCCAAGTCAAAACTTTTATTGTAAGGGTCAATGGGCCACATTGGTATATGTATATTTGAGATGGGCTTAAAGCTTGTCTTCCCGTTTTTTGCTGATAATTATTCAATTATATAAAATACATAAACTCATAGATCTTGAATGCTGAAGGAATGTTCATATCTTTTACTATATCAGATTTCAATTTCTATCTCAAAGCATTTCTTTTACATTCCGAAATTAGTATACCTCTTTTTTTTTTCTTTTTTTTTTTTTCTGATAAACAGTATATCTGAATCAGATGCTGGGTGTTTTTCACTTTTTTTGCACACGTATCACCCAGCACCCTGGTACTACATCTAACTACAGTAAAAGGGCTACAGGAAATCTGCTTTACTGTTTTAGTCCCTAGCGAATCTGTGGTGTAAAATTTCTTATCTTCTATCATTAAAAAAGCAAAAGCAAATTTATCCCACTATTTGGAAGTCACCAAAGTCCACTGTAGCAAATTAGCTTTGGCTTTTTGTAGCATGAACAAAAAACCATGTTAAAGTAAAAAAAAAAATAAATAAATAAAACCACGGTTTTTGTTCATGCTACAAAAAACCAGAGCAAAATTTACCACAACAGATCTTTGCACTTTGAAAGGGTCAAACTTTGGCTGTACATGAGAATGAATGAGATGGTCCCCACCCAAAAAATAGATTTTAGTTTTGCTTTTTTGGTACATTTCTCTCGACATTTCTGACCACTTGGGCCCACATACTAGCAGCAGTGGGATAGGTGCCCCCAAACACAATGCCATCCATCCATGGGATTCGACCCCGTACCCTCCACAAGGGAATCTGATGCCGCGACCACCCGATCATGGGATACCTAAAAGCTAGTTTAGTGAATACGACATATGGTATACTGCAATAATGTTATAGGTCATAGGGAACCTTGTCTCGTTCTGATTGTTTTTTCTAAGGAGAGTTGAATATCCTCTCCCTCAAAAATTGAAAGAGAAAGGATGTTAGAAAGTGAATTTTTTGGAAGAGGATTATTTTTCGGATCTATTTTTTGTTTTTGGTTTTATTTATTTGAAAATATCTTAAAATCTGATGCATGACTAACCATTGAATGACTCCAGCTAAGAGATTCATTATGATTACAAACAACCTTGCATTTAACGTCTGCCGTGGGCGGTGAGGATTTTATACGCCGACCCCTAACCTGTGCCGCGTTTGCGCCAATGGTCAAGCGGGGGAGAAAACATCTTCACCGAAAACTGATTTTCATTCTTTGGGGAGTGTGAAAACACTTTTGAGACTGATGTGGCCTCTGTTGGCCTAGGCATTTGCATATGCCAAGCGTAGAAAAGCCTCACCAAGGGAGCGTAGAAAAGCACACCCACTCCTCTGATCTTGTCTTATGTTCCTCTCTATACCCTGTCAAGGGAGGGGACATTAGAGCCGACAAGTGAAATGCACACTCACTCCCAAAAAGTGAAAATCACTTGTCAATACTGATGTGCTCGCCCCCAATAAAGAGAGGTGAGGAGCATAAGATAAGAGGTACAGTCCACTCTCACCGTGAGAGGGACGGGGCAGAAATCCTTTTAGAGCAAATGTTCTACTCCCATGCTTCCCGTTGGTGGCACATGATGGTTTTTTTTTTAATTATAAAGGTTTAACCCTAAACATCCCAGCCTTTTTGTCTGGAAGCATGGGAAATACAAATTCAAATCTTGAATAAAATATTTGGAAATGGATTAGAATTATGGATCTCTCTTTTTTTGTTAATTTTTTGGTTTGTTTAGGGGTAAAAACACAAATAAGAGCAGTCGTGGGAGATATTCTCTTTTGAATCTCTCATTTGGCTTGCTTGTTTTATGCGCGCACAGAATCCGGAGTGGTTATCTTAGGATCATAGAGTTGTGTGTAGAGGCCATAATTGGATAACGTGAGAAGACAACCTCCCAATCATCGACAATGACAGGACACATTTTCCGCTTTGTAAATTCTCTAAATCGCTTCGCTCTACAGGTTGGTAGGTAATTTTTAAAGCGACAAAACGTTTTAACAAATCTTTTTTATTTTACTTTTGTGGATTAGGCACGGAAATTTGCTTTTCCTGATGTATTAGGATGACATCAGGGGGCTGAGTATCAGTACCTAAAAGTGACTTTCACTTTTTGGGGAGTGCTTATCACTTTTCTGCACTGATGTGTCCACCCTCTAATGCCATCCTCATACATCAGGAAAAACAGATTTCCGTATATAATCTTTTCCACAAAAGATGACATCAAACAATTGTAACCTTCTCTGATCTTCTCTCTCTCAAAATCTGCCTAATATGAAGAGAAACTGCACCACATTGATGGTAGACACTAAATGAGGTACACCATCCATAATTGGATATGTTTGCCACAGTTCTGATATGATCAGATCTGGTATCCATTCCGTTAAAATAAACACGGATCTGGTATCTGATTTGATAACTGATAGCACATATGAAAATGTATCCGGCTCTGTTTTAATAATCGGATATGGAGACATATCCAACCACAAGATGGGTGGTCACTGATATGTGTGCTGATACAGGCTACAAGCCCTTCACTTAAAGAGGGTAAAGTTCCAAGACACAGACAGTGGATCTATTAGACAAACCTGCAACTACAAGAATATTAAAATACTATAAAAATAGGCTTCCAAAAAAAATTAAACCACCTCGTGAAATAAATTTCAATGAAATGTTATATTAATAACATACTTTTTAAGCCATTCTATCAAACAATGGTCTACTCGATCAAAATCTTTTAGTTCATTACTCGATCTATTTCCCAACACATAGACAGGTGCTTACCATTCTTAAAGCTATCAAGAAAAGAAAAGGAAAACAGCAAAATGTGTTTGGAATGAGGAATGTCAAAAAGCGCTTGATAACATCCACAAATATTTTAGAAATCCTCCAATTCTGGTTCCTCCAAAACGAGATCAAGGAATGAAGGAGGCGGAAAAAGAGGATAAGAGGCAGGAGGAGATCATAGAGAATATTTTTCTGTATAAGAATCAAATAAAGAGTCCACTGCAAATCTCAAGGGAATCACATGATATAGAGAACTTTTGCTCGGTTGGAGTGAGCTCATCCACCCCTTTCTGCTAGGGCTACTAACGTTCCACGAAGGTGGAGTCAGGGTTACAAAGTTACTTTCTATCATCAATCATCGTGAGTAGCTGGATATAAAAGTGTCACAACAATACTTGTCTAATTTTGGCGGGCGATAAAGTCTGAAAATTGGCTCATGATATTCTTCTAGAGGGGTAATTTGATGCACTGGGAGAGCGAGGGACACTGTTGCATCCTCCAGAGTGGTCATATTATCATGCCATTGTCACGTTTGAATTCTGTACATGTACGTAAATATACAGTAAAGATCACTTTTGATATTTTTAGAGGCATATTGGGCAATGCTTATTTGATTATAGCATATATATATATATATATATCCGATCTGTAATAACCAAATATTTTTTTAACGGATTGGATACCTATAATGAAATCATTTCATTCTAAATTCCCAACATTTGAAGCCAACCATAAGGTGATGATTCAAATCAAACTCATTTAGACTTATATTGACTTGCTTACTAAAATTAGAAATGAAGTCATTTTATATATATTTTTAGCAAATGAAATGATATTATCATTCATATTTTGGTGATGAATGGAAATCATTTCATTTTCATTGGGAGTTCATATGCATTCAGGTACTAAGGCAAACTAAAATGAACCAATTTCATTACAAGTGACAACCAAAAACAATGGTCAGTTTATACAATCAATCCTTGGGATCAAAGATTTCAATCCAATTGTTCTAATCTAAACTTTACATAGCCTCTATATGTATTAACTATCCCAATTTAAGCTTATGAGCATAATTTATGGATTCGGGTTTTTAACTCAACTTGGGAGGTTCAGGAGTTGACTTGACTCAGGTATCATTAGAGCCAACTTGGGGGGTTGTTATTTTTATCTTTATTTATATAAAATACAAGAATATTACTAAATATTAAAACATATAAATAATATCTTGGATAAAGTATAGATGATGATAAATATGAATATATTTTACTAACTTAACTTGAAGATCAAAATATAACTTAAGCCAATCTACAACTACTATCACGTTAATCTACTAATACCATCATATTAATATAATAATTCCATCACAAGTAAACAAACTTATCTAAAGTCTAAACTCCAAGGCAAACTACTACAATTAGTAATATTTTAATGTATAACAAAAGTACAACATTTTGATACAACCAAATACAAGTAGATAAACCCAATATCTAATAGATTCGTTTTTATAGAGTTAGGATTACAGAAGGTAAAACAATGAAAATAAATAGTTTTGATTGTTGATTCTTATCATAAAACCAAAAATAGGATTAGAATTTTTTTTAGCATTTTACTGGCTCTACTAATATTCACTTCAATATCCCTTGAATATTTGAGTTTATTCTTAAAAAAAAAAAAAACAATAGATTTTTATTCTTCTTTACCATTTTAGTCTTCACTCTTCTAAGTTTTTTTTTTTTTTTTGGTTCCTTTCTCACTATTTTTCTCTTTTAGGGTTTTGAATGTGTTTGAGAGCTCACTCATCAGAGAATTTAGGGAAAAAAAACACCAAGTCCAAAAAATATTAGGGTTGCTTACTATGTTACAACATGGTTTAAAGTTCTTATTTCAAGGTTTATGTTTATCTCGTTTATAAAAAAAGTTGTTAGGACTTAGTCGAGTCATATTAATCGGCTTGAGTAAAAGGAAATAACGCATTGACTCAATTGAAACAAATATATTTCTTAATCAATAGCATGATTTAACTTATTAGGCCTTATAGTTGAGTTAACTCAGATGAGTTAGAGTCAACTCAACAACTTGACAAACAATGCATATAAATCACTTAAACTTGTAATAACCTAAGAGCTACAAGTTTACTAGGAAAGGAAATAGAGAGTAAATATTTCTTAATTTTATACTAAAAAGTTTGTTTATTTATTTATTATTTTTTTATGGATAACTAGTTAAAGGTAGTATGATCATTTGAGACAAATACTAAAACCTAGAGATTTGCAAGTCATTTCAAACTTTATTAACAAGAAGGCAAAGCCAACGGGTGGTAATATTCACCATCACCACTCTACAAGAGATGGTTGAATACCACCTCTCTATGAGAAAGACTTGGGTTCAAAACTCAGTGGTAGTATTTCACAAGTAATTATATTGACGTCTACCACTCTTGGAGAACAAGGCATCCTACAATGCTGCAGTTTTTGAAAAAAAATAATATTGAAATGGTCATAAAAATAAAAGGAAAAACTAAAATAAAGAAGTTTGCAGTACACTAGTTTGAGGCATGTTAGAACATTCCCTTAAAGTCTTTACTCTCCCCACTATATGTTAGCAATAGAGTTCAAACAAGGAAGACCCCAGGATACAATGAACACAGTAATGCTACAATTAAATGAGTCAAAGTGTTGTTTTGAGTTACTTCTCGAACACTAGTTATCTTTAAATTATGTTCCAAAATCTTAAGAGACATACAATAGTAAGGAGTCAAGAGAAGATAAAGAAAATTTTAAGTGTACAAAACATTTCTTCATAAGAGAATGCATTAAGAGTAAAAATGTTTATATAACTAAATATGTCTCTTGTAAATAGGTGCAGTATGGGTAAATTTGTACTAAAATTTAATGGTCAACAAATAAACACCCTTTAGTGAAATAACATGGTAAAGGTAAAATTGTTTAAAATGGCTCGAGTCATTTTAAGTTTTTTAGATAAAGAACAAGTTAAACCACGTGTGCATTAAAAAGTATGATCTGTGAGACAAGATGCAAAGTTTTTCATTTCTTTTTGGGTTCATTAGATTAGATTTTGTACCGCATTGCATGTGCATAATATGCATGCTTGCATGTGTGGTAGTTTTCCCATTTCCCAGTTCGGTCCGTCCAAGTTGGTCTGTCTTGTGAATGCATGAGAACTACCCTTTCATGTCTTCAAAGGCTATGTGAGAAGGCTTTACTTATAAACCTCTTTCCTTTCTAATGTGGGACTAAAACTTTTTGTTTTGAATAGCTGTTTTACACACAAAGCCACACACCCATATAAAACAAAACATATCAAGAAAAAAATACTTTACAACACTATATACCTATAATACCATACATATACAATTAAAATACACAAGATTCCCCATTTATTTTAAATATTAGATAAATTTTTTGGAGCACATTTGAAGAATTCATGCATAAGGAAATTATGTCTTCTAAACTTAACCATTTGCTTAGCCTAATATTCAAAGTTTACTAGTGATCTTAGTCTTGAATTATTCGCACTATTCAATGAATTGACATTAATGATGCACAAGTTTTCTCAAAGACCTTTGTATTCATATACTTTAGCACATTTTATGGTCCTATGCATTAATCTTAGTTTTTATGAGTGTTTAATAAGTAAAAGCATTACTCATCTTAGAAACGGTCAAACTTCCACACCTATATAAGTAGTCTATCGAAAGTGTTCATATAACTAAATCATTTCAACAAAATTATTGTATACATCTATTGAGAGTAAGACTTCATCCTCTTCATATCATTACAATCTTCTTTACATTACTTACCTTTGGGATGATTGTAGTATCTTATCTATTACATATTTATAATTGTTTTTCCATTGAACTTAGAATTTGATACAAAGTTAGGTTTTTGCATAAATGACATTAGGGTTTAATTTCTTTTAAACCCATTTATACATTATGTCCTTTCCAAGGTCTTTTGTTAACGAATCCTTTAGGTTTCTCAAAGACCTTATATTTATTATAGATATTACTCATTTTTGGAGTAATTGTCTAACATAGTTGTCTTAGAATAATATGTCTTTATTTTTCATTATAAGTTTTACAATAGGCCTTTAGCAGTGTTGTTTGACTATCACAGTGTATATATATGGATGATATTGGTCTTGTTACTAGAGGAATCTCTCATTAAATTCTTTAGTCACTCTATTTCTTTACTACATCCCGCTAATGCAAGAAATTTTGATTTCATTATGAAACAAGATAAACATGTCTATTTCTTTGATACCCAATAGATTAGAAAATTTCTTATAGTGATTATCCATCCACCTGTTGATTATAGTTAAGTATTTCAATTACTATCATAAAAACCTTTTAAAGTATTTGAAAAACTAGAAAAATGTAATCCATAAATTATTTATTTTTAAATATTTAAAAACAAGAATTAGAGCATTTCAATACAGGTATTTAGGACTACTAATATATTTATTTAGTTGTCTTACATCATATGAAATATCAACTCTAATATAGTGCATACCATACATTAAACTTTCAATTTCACTTACATATTTTAATTATTTCATTCTTCATACTTTTTTTTTATTAACTTGACATTATTGTCACAAAGTGTAAATACTAGTTCCTTATCAAAATTGTTATATATATATTTCAAATTTTTCTCAAAATAGTGAGATTTATGGTAAATTAATTTTATTTCATTTCTCAAAATTTTAATACCTAATATTACATTTGTGTTTTCTATATCCCTCATTTAAAATATAAAACTTAAAAAACTATTAATTTATATCACTATATCTATATCAGTTCCAAATAATAACATGCCATCTACATAAAGATAAATGATTATTTATTTATTTTTATAAAATTTATTATAAATACATTTTATAATCTTTTATAATCTATGAAGATGTTGAAGAAGTTCTTCCATGATCATCTTTATTTTATTGTACCTAAGAAATCTTTTATAATCTTTATAAGAATATGGTAACTTTGAAACTACTGCATTAACAAGGAACTATTCATCGAAATTGGATCATTTTGTAATTAAATTATTGATAACAATTTGAAACTGATGAACTTAATCTATGACATGTTTTCCATTTTTCATAGTAAAATTTAAAATTTGATTTAAAAGATATGACTGATATCTAACATCTTTCATCTTGTATTTCTTTTTAAGAGCTTCCCATAATTCCTTGGCGATCTTGGTACTTGGTAGATGTTAAAGAGTGAGTCTATTAATGCATTCAAGATGTGACCCCATGTCTAGTCTCATTTGCTTCCCACTTTTGTTTGTTTCAAATTTCATTGATTGTAGCATTATTGGATATAGAAGGACATATGGATGTTAGGACATGTACAACTTTCAAAGTGATCAACATAAAATGGATTTTTGGTATTACCATTTGAAATGGGTTTCATTAAAATTTCCAGTTTGGCTAAATTTGGGTTGAGCGTTATAGAAGATGGTGCAACCATTTAAATAGAGTAAAGAGTTAAAATTGGTAGAAAAAATAATTTGGAAATGACCACAAAACTAAAAGAAATAAGTAAAATTGTAACACCCCGCACATCCATTTCATGGTTGAACCCGATAATTGGTTTCCATATTGTTCAACTCAACCCAAAGACCATAAAAGACCCTAGAAAACCGTGTGTACATGTTTCTTTACCTATGAGAAATAAGAAACCCTTAAAGGGGGCCATAGAATACCTAATACACACCTAACACCACCCCGATCGCGTGTGCCTCTAGGTGAGTG
>JAOXJP010229613.1:0-10919 GCA_025762735.1 Platanus orientalis | reverse complement strand
CTAGTCTTCACTCTAATGTTGGGATCACCAATAATGTCATCTTGTGACAAACCCTTGGTGAGCCTCTTGTTCTTGGGTTAAGGTTGAATTTCTTCAACATCATCTTCGAAACTAGATTGAGAAGAGTGCTCTTCTTGATCTTCTTGGGATCTCTCGATTTTCAAGTGAGATGAGCTATCGTTCTCATGATTGGACAACACAACGGGTAAGTTTCCTTGTACATGAGTTGTTTCATGATCATCTACCGCTACATTAATTGACTCTTCCCCAATGCGAGTCTTTATGTTATAGGCATGATAGGCTCTACTAGTAGTGGAGTATCCTAAGAACATGACTTCATCACTCTTTTCATCGAAATTGCCAAGATGTTCTCTATCCCGAAGGATATAACAAGTGCTACTAAATACTTTGAAGTATTTAACAATTGTTTTTTTTTCCACTCCATAATTCATAGGCTGTTTTGGACGTACCCAACCTAAGATAGACAAGGTTTAAGACATAGCACGGGGTGCTAATTGCCTCAGCTAAAATCTCTTAGCTATGGTCTTGCTTGTGAGCATTGACATAGACATATTAAGAAGAGTCATATTATTCCTTTCAGCCACTTTTTTTTGTTGAAGAGTTTTAGGGGTTGAAAATTCATGTTTCACTCCCAACTCTTCAAACCAATTTGAGAATTTATGATTCTCAAATTCCCTTTCATGGTCGCTTCAAATTCGCTTGATGGTTAACTCCTTTTCAACTTGAATTCTCTTACAAATGTTCAAAAATTTGTTAAAAGCCTCAGATTTCTCTCTTAGGAATGTTACCCATGTAAATCTAGAGAAAGTATAAACCACCACCATGAATATCTCTTGCCTCATAGAGTCTCTGTTCTAGTTGGACCGACCAAATCCATATGGAGAAGTTCTAGGGGTCTAGATATCCCTATTTGAGTAGTCTTCTTGTGAGAGACTTTAGTTTGCTTTCCCACTTAACAACCTTTACATAATGGGTTATTAATCTTGTTTAGCTTGGGAAGGGTCTTGACTATTCCTTTCTTGCTAAGTCTTTGCAAGATCTCTAAAGTTGAGATGTCTTAATATTTGATGCCAAAGATTAGTATCATCCTTTTGGGTCATGAGACAAGTATCCCCTTGTTGATAATGGGGTTCAATGATATAGTAATTTTCAGTTGTCCTTACTTCTTCGGCTAAGATTTAGTATTCCTTGTAATCCTTGATCACATATCCATCTTTACCGAATTGAACTTTATATCATTTTTCATAAATTTGACTTATACTTATCAAGTTGTGCTTAAGGCCTTACACACAAAGAGCCTCAAGGGTTACTATGGCTCCTACACCAAGAATTTTAGCAGTGTTTCCATCATCAAATGTAACATATCCACCTTAAGCCTCCTCAAATTGGGTGAACAATTCTCTTTCATTGGACATGTGTTTTGAACACCTGCTATCAAGATACCATCTTGTTAAGCTTCCAGCTCTCAATGCGGTGTGAATATCTAAACATTTAGGGTCATCCTTTCTTACCCATACTCTCTTAGCCTTGGTAGGTTGAGAGATTTTCCTTTTGGTACTTTGTTGTTGGACTAAATCCTTTTTTCTTTGAAGGTTTCTATTTTTAACATTTTAAAAATAGTTTCTTTTATTGACATTCTTCCCACTTTGCATTCTTCTATATTGCATCATTTAGGATTTGATATCATTTGTCATCTTTTTATAATCCACCTTGATGTGTCATTCTAATAGACAATAGAAGCAATAGAATAAAGGCCTTCTAGGTGTGTGAGATTGTATTATCTTCCTTCTAGATTGCTCATCATAGAAGGGTTGTTGGGCTCTTCTAGATTGTCTATTTTGACTAGGTTGTCCTTTAGTCATCCTAGAAGTAGAGGCATCCCCTTGGAATTCTCTTGAGGTGGAAGCCATGTTGGCTTGAAACTTATTCCATGCATCTTTAGTATAGGAATAAGGCTTGCTCATTCCTTGATCTCCTTTAGAGGAAGATGCTTGATTGGATTAAGATCTACTTCTAACCATTTGTTCATAGGATCTTGATTGGGGTTACATGGATCTCTCTTAATCTTTACCTTAACTCATAGGAGCTTTACCCTTAAGTGAGGTAGATATTTTCTTCTTAACTTTGTTTAACCTTTGAAGGTCTTTGTGGATCCACCTTCTCCTTTCCCTTCTTGGAAGGTTATGGAGGTGGTTGAGTAAATCCTTTGACTTTAACAAAGTCATTCTTAGATCTTTGAGTTGAGGAAGAGGAATTGACCTCAGAGTTGTAACCTAGTCCAGTCACATCCCTATACTCCTTGCCCATAGTAAACATCTTCTCAAACTTCCCATTTCCTTGGGCAAACATTGTGATCTTCTTCCTTTAATCTTCTTCAAGTTCTTTGATTTGTTTGAGGTGAAAGGACTTTTTTATTAGTTGAGCATAATTCAAGTTGAGTGAATTGTTTATCTCATTTAGGGTTTTGACTTGGTCTTCTAACTCTTGGATGAGTGAGTCATCACTATGTGACTCATTCCTTTCATCTCCCATGTTTTTAAGCCTCTCATCGAGCTTAAGAACCTCGTTGGACAATTTGTGATTGTCCTCAAGAAGTCTTCTCTTCTCATACTTCCTAGTATCATTGTGTACGCCTAGAAATAGTTTAGCTTCATTAAACTTCTTTTCTAATTCTACTATCTTTAGGCTCATTTCCTCCTTGGCACATAGGAGCAAATAATTTTCCTTGGAAAGTTCATTTTCCTTGTTGCTTTTCATGGAAGACTCTTGTTGAGGGGTCAAGATATTTTCTTTGAGGGATTTTGATTTTGCAGTCAACTCCATGATTTCCCTCTTAAGTTGTTTGTTCTTCTTCCCCAACTCAACACTTTGCACAAAAAGGTCATCAAATGTCTCTTATGCATCACAGGTCTCCTCCTCTTCTTCATACTCTCCCTCATCATCACTACTTGAGTCACTTGTATCCAGAAGTGAACTCATGGGAGAACCAAAAACCATGAAGGCTTTGATCTCTTGTGAGAGAGCTTCCTCACAACTTTGGGACTCATGTTCAGAACCATCAGACTCATTATCCCACGTAGCAGCCATGACTTTGCCCTTTGGGCTGTACTTGTGCTTCTTATTGCCACGATCCTCGATAATATGTCCTCTCCCTTTGCACTCACAGCAGATGAGAGGTTCTTTAGAGAAATCATTTTCTTATACTCTAGAAATGATCTTCTCATTTATTTGTTCTTGGAGTAATCCTTAGCATTTTTTTGAAAGAACTTCTTGAATTTCTTAGCCACTAGGGCTAAGTCATCATCTGAATCTTCATTTGATTTGAAGGGTTCTTCTACCTTAAAGGAAATTCCCTTTTTTTTTGGTCGGTTCCTTAATGACCGCTTCAAAAGTTTGAAGTAAGCCAGTAAATTTTTACAGTTTCATGGTCTCTAGGTCTTTTCTTTATTCTATGACAATCACTTTGAGTCTAAACCTTTTAGGTAATGACCTAAGCACCTTCAAGACCACTTTTGATTCTGGAATGTCCTCTCTTAGACTCCTCATAATATTTATCAAGTTGGACAACCTGGCATTAAATTAGGAGATTTCTTCATCCTCTCCATCCTAAGAGCTTCAAGTTGTGCCGTGTACATTTAAAGTTTGGACATCTTTACAGTATTCATACCCTCTTGGGTAACGGAGAGAAGCTTCCATGCTTCATTTTTTGTCTTTAGATGAGCTATCCTCATAAACTCATCAGGAGCTAAGCCACTTGCTATGATATTTAAGGTCTTAAAGTTAAACTTAGGAGCATCCGCCTTAGTAGGGGTCCACTCACTTCAAGGTTTGTCAGGCTGTGTATAGCTATCAACAGTTACACTTCATATCTTAGGGTCATAAGCATTAAGAAAAATCATCAGGTGAGATTTTCAATAACTATAGTCACTTCCATTAAAGAATAGAGGTGTGCTAATGGACATACCACTATCCTCTCTCGCCATTTAAGGGTTCTTTAGGGCTTTTGTTTTGCTAGGATCTAATTCAGGTTGTTAATCCCTATAAGAGTAACCTAGGCTTTGATACCAATTAAAATTTCTCTAAAGTTATCCTAGAAGGGGGGTGAATATGATATCTAAAATTATCTTACCCCTTGTTGCAAATCTTGGGATTGATTTTAAATTGATTTTTATCTTTTTAACTTAGCCCAAGTGTGTGTGTGCTACAAAGTGTCTACTCAAATATTTTATCAAACAAATAATATGCAAGAGTAGTAATGAGCATCAAGGTAAAGAGATAAGCAATCGTACACTCAATCCACAATAAGAGATTTATAGTTTTTGGGTATTAGGGTCTATGTCCATTATTCTAAAGTTCACCACCGAGCTTAGGTATATTTTATTTAGGTACTACTGCAACCTAGGTCAATATACAAAAACCTAACTACATGCTCACAAGCAAGCTAAACAATAACACTCGGTGTCTTTGACGAGTATGTACTACTTCTGGTGTCTCTGACGGAGCTAGTCAAGCTTCTGGTGTCTTTGGCGGAAGCAAAACAAGCACAATAGTAAAGATGAATGCAAATGAATGCAAAGTAAAGCAAATGTTACCACAAGAAGGTTGATTTTGTTAGGGTGCTCCTTGTTGAGCTAGTTTGTCTTAGCTACCCACAAACTTCATTCTTGGCTCTAGTGCTCATTGAGCTCAACCAAGTGTGAGTTTCCTCTTGGGAAAGGCTCACCACAAATTTTTCTCAATAGTAGTAGATTAGTATTCAAGAGGAGAGGAAATAGTGATTCTTAACTATTCAAGTTCAAAACCAATAGAAGAATGAAGGTTTTCTCAAAGGAGGAGGCTTTTAATTTGGTAAACTTTCTAACACTCTCTAGCTTGTTTGAAGTGTTTGCCCTAAAAGGAAAAGTCCCCTTTTATAAGGGTGAGAAACACTCACAACCTTAAGATTATAATATTTTAAAATGGGTATCTCTTTAGAGCTTTAGATTTCAAAAAACGGGGTTTAAATTTCAAAAATCTCACATTGGAATAAGTGATTTTATTTTTTTTCAAAAATACCGTCTTGATCGATTGTGAAATCCCTGATCGATCATGAGTCTGGGAGTCAGGTTGTGACCCATCTTGTGATCAATTGCTAGAGATGGGGTTTGGCTCTCAGGAGTCTTAGAACTGGATCCTGATTTGGGTCGTGATCGATTATGAGATCCTTGGTCTATCATGATTAAAGGATACTGAGTTTTTATTTTGGTACTCCTGAGGGCTGGTCTTTGGGTCTTTTTTCCTTAGGTTTTGTGAGGGATTTACCACCATATCTATATTCATTTTAAAGTCTTAAGATGCCACGTAATGCATGCTTTATACCTTGATTGGTGGGGAAAATCTGAGGTAGTCTTCGGTCTCTTCTTTAAGTCTTTAGTCCTCCTTATCTTAATGTCTTGAACTTATGAAAGCATATGACACTTACAAGACATAGACTACTACTTGGTTTATCCTTGGGATTGACATACATCAACAAATTATTTTTAAGGTAGAATTCAATTATACCCGCATTATATACAAAGGGAAAGACATCAACCTTGGGGTTTGGTGGCCCCCCATTCCGTTTTAGTTAATAACTAGCGAATGCACCTGTGCGAGCAAGGGCGATTGACCAAACTATATTTTTTTGAAGCAAATAGTAACTTCTAAGAAACATAAGATTAGTTTGAAAATATTTGAGAAAAATAAATAAAAGTCATATGATAAATAAATAAATAATTAATGAGACTTCACAAAAAAAATCAATTCCTTAAATCCGAATTCTAATTCCAGAAATATCATAATAATTGAGAAGAGATTAATGTCATAAGATACATAATAAATAAAATAAGACACGAATCTGACCCGCCAATAAGAATTACCATGTAATCCACGAACCCGACACAAACCCAACATAAAATAAGCGCGTTATGGTTGACTGTAAACATGTTTTGGATCAAAGTGGGTTAACCCTTTTTGACATGATCAATAAATGGGTTGGGTTTGGGTTGAGCCATATAGTTGTATACCTTTATCTTGACATGACACGAACTAGACCCACCAACATGAAGGTTAAATATTATAGAAGAGTCCAGTCTTTGCTATCATTTTTTGACAAAAAAATAAACCTAAATAAAAGAAAGAAAAAATAGGTTTTTACATGATAAGAAAAAAAGATAAATAAGAAAAAAAAAGTGAAGAAGAAGATTGGGGGAGAGAGGGGAGATGAAAAAGGGGAAGAGTGATGACGTAGGAAAGAGAAAAAAGGTTCCTAAAATACATGGAGAGAGAAAGTTGGAAGAGAGAGTGGGAGGTGGGGAATGGTCTAGAAGGGACAAGAGCACATAACCAGGAGAAGGGAAAAAAAGTAAACAATGAAAAAGGGGGAATAATGATGATGTAAGAAAGAGGAAAAAAGTAACTACAATAAAGGAAGAGAGAGACAACCATTAAAGTAAAAGGGTTTTTTTTTAAAATCAGAAAAAGAGAAATAATATAGTGAGCCACATGTTGTGAAGAACACATAAGCGGGTTAAGGTTCACTATAAACATGATTCAGGTCAAAGTGGGTTAACTCGCTTTGACATTATTAATAAATGGGTCAGGTTTGGGTTGACCCATATAATTGTATACCCTTGACACGACACAAAGCCGGCCCGTCAACACGAATTGTCACCTTGCTGTAGCATTTTTTAGCACAACAAAAAACATTGGTATTTTGTCTTTTACCATGGGTTTTTTTGTCTTTTTGTGATCTTTTCGGTCATGCTATGAAAAACTACAACAAAATTTGTTGCAGCTGGTTATTTGGCAAAAAAGAAAAAGAAGTTTTAAAATTAAAGGAAATCATGAAGAGAGAGAGAGAGAAGGGGTGATGGAAAGGAGAGATGAAAAAAAGGAAAAAAAATTGAAGAAGAGAGAGTGATGATGTGGAAGAGAAGATGGAAAAAAAAGAAAAGAAAAAAAGAAGTTAAAAGGACTCGTATCCTCTACGACGCCTGGTGGTGAGCCATTGGTGAGCCGAGACACCAAGGGGTGCGGGGCCCTGCAAAAAGTGTATGGGCCCCACCCCCTTTGTGTCTCAATTCACCTGTGGCTCACCACAAGGCGTTGCAGAAGATACGACTCCAAGTTAAAGAATGATAACGTCAGAGAGAGAATAAAAGTTGAAATAAAAAAATGGAAAAAAGAAGAGTGATAACGTAAGGAGAGAAAAGATTTTGTTAAGAAAAAGGAAGAGAGATAAATACTAAAGCAAAGGATTTTTATAAAAAATCAGGAAAAAAAGAAGAAAAACATTAGACTATTGGCGTGTTAGAAACATAGGGGGCATGAGACACTGCATCCTGTACCCCTTTGCTTTAATATAAATACTAGCGAATGCACCCATGTAAGCACGGGTGATTAGCCAAAATTGTATTTGTTGAAACAAATAAAGAGCTCTAAAAAAACATAAGATTAATTGAAAAAAAGAATCAAAGTCATAAGATAAGTAAATAAATAAATAAATAATGAGACTTAACAAAAAAAAAAAAAAAATCAATTCCTTAAATTTGAATGTGGTGCTCTTTCACTTTTCATGGAGTTATTTTAAACTAATGCTCACTATGTACCATTTTTCTTGGTTGGGTTCCGTTTACTCATATAGTTGTATACCCTTAGTTTGACACAAAATGAACCTGATCCGCCAACATGAATTACCACTATCTCGAAATGAATATGACCCGCCAACACGAATTACCATATCAACCATAAACCCAACAAGAAATAAGTGAGTTAGGGTTGACTATAAATGTATTTTGACTCAAAGCGTGTCACGATTATTAAATGGGCCAGGTTTTGGTTGACCCATATAGTCATATACCTTTAACTTGATACGACATGAATTTAACCCGCCAACATGAATTACCACATAACTCATGAATCCGACACGAACCCAACATGAAATAAATGGGTTAGGGTTGACTATTAATATGGTTTGAGTCAAAATGGGTCAATCCACTTTGAAACTATTAATAAATGAGTCGGGTTTAGGTTGAGCCCATTAGTCGTATACCCTTTTCTCAATACAACACGAACCCAACCTGCCAACACTAATTGCCACCCCATTATGAGAGTGGGAGAGAGCAGGAGGTGGGGAGAGTCTGAAGGGGGTAAATTCTTGTTGTAATACTAATTGAGATCTGTCAGCTTCCCTATAAAACAATGTTAAAACTTAAAATTGGATTATCTATACAAATGCAAAATGGACCCATACCGAAAGAGCACAAACTCAAAATTCAAAGGAACAAAAATAACCTAAAACTACTGTTCAAGCGGCAAGGAAACAAATGAATCACAAAACCAAATAACCTTGGAGCAAAGCAAATCCATCAAACACAATAAAGAACTCAAACATCAAATCTAGAAATAGAAAAAAGATGACAACTATGTCCCTATTAAAATAAACATGAATAATGAAAAAAAGGGTGGGACTACTAGCACCCCTAAAAAATCTCACCACACCTTTTTTTTTCCTTTTTACCCCTCCCTAAAATACCCCTCCTCCCTCTCTCCTCACCCTCGCATCTCCCTCTCTCTCCCTGGTGTATCTCTCTCTCTCTCCGGCAACTTTCTCTCTCCCTCTCTTCGGTGTCTCTCTTTCTCCCTCTCCCTCATTTGTTTTCTTCTTTTTTTTTCGCCATTCGGACTTGTAGGTCCAGGAAGGCCCCCCCCTACACAGACATGTAGGTCTAAGGGTCGGCAACTAGCCAGGCTAGGCCAAGTTTGCTTGACCCATGGGCCTACCGGGCCATTGACCAGTTAACGAGTCGGATCGAAGGGAGAAACATCAGCCTATGGTCCGGCCCATGGGTAATACCTATTGGGCCTTTAGCGGGTGGGGCCGGGCCATTAACGGGCTGCTCATTCGGCCTTTAGCAGGTCGGGTTTGATGGGCCTTTAGCGGGCCGGGCCTAATGAATTGCCCAACGGGCTTTTAGCGGGTCTCAAATGGGTTTATAAAATTTAGTGAAAAATTATAATTATATTATATTTCACAAAACACAAATTATCAAATTGAACTATTAAAGATTCTTAAAAAACATTGATTAGCTTTTATTGATTGAAATAAAGTTATTTGACATTTGTACATTGCATCACTACAAAATGTATACATCCCAATTAGGTTGGCACCTACACGCATGTCTATCATTGCAATTCTCAATCCCTTTGTATTGAATATCAAATAACTTTATTAAAAAAAAGAACATGTGTTGCATAAATTTGTTTTACAACTAATTGTTATCCTCTTTAGGTGAACTGTCTGTATCCACTTGGGCATCTCTAACTTCAATTGCTCAAGTATATTTAATAATTCTGCTTCTCGTATTGCTTCATGTTGTCTTGTGTCCACTAAGCTTCAATCCTTTAAGCACACGAGTGTTTCAATAGTTTCAGGACTGAGACTACATTTGTTGTTAGATACAACTTGACCACCTGCAAAAAAAGCTGCTTCTGATGATACGGTGAAAATAGGAACTGTTAGTATATCACGGGTCATGATGGAAAACGGATGATACTTACTTTGCTGTGTTTTCCACCAGACCAATAAATCAAATGATTCTTCTTCATCACTATCAAGTAAATGTTGATTTAAATAACGTTGTAATTTAGTTAAGTAATCTGATGTTAATAAAGATGCTTGTTTTTTTTTCTTTTTTTAAACATTTGAAAAGCTCTAGAGGAGGAGGAACTTGTGCTTTATGATGAGAGGGCACCAATATCAAAATTTTCATACGTATTTTTATAATAATCAAATAATTGTGTTATTGCATTATAGAATGATTGTAGGGTCTCTCTAATTTTTTCATTATCATTCATATAAATTGTTTCTAAAAAAACATTTAAATCAATTTTAAACCTAAGATCAAGAATAATAGCTATTCAAAAAATTAAAGGTATGTGTCTCTCTAATATTTATCAAATTTTTGTCTCATTAAATGAAACACTTCATCAAATATATTCAATTCATAATAATTTGAAAATGTTAAACAAATATTAGTCAATTCAATTAAAACTCTACAAGATGTTGGATAATATACACCACAAAATTTTTTTGTTGAATATTCGAAAACTTTTAAAAAATATCTTACAACTTCTGCTAATTTCCAATCATAGTCAGTAATTTCTGGTAGAGGACAACATGGACTTTGAATAAGATGAGAATAATATAAATCTAAAACATCTCGATTTTTATTGTTGAATCTAAAAGTTGATAAGTTGAATTCCACCTATGAGGGACATCAATATTTATATTTTTCTCATTTTTTTTCAATTCTATACAACATTTTTTATATAATTCGTGTCTTGTTTGAAAATTATTAATATTATAGAAAATATCTTTTATTTTTTCAATAGAAGAAGATAAATGAAGTAAACCATCTTGCACAATTAAATTTAAAACATGTGCACAACAATGTACTTAAAATAATATACCTCCTAAAGGTAACTTTAATTTTTGCTTTAAAAATATCTCTGCTACATCATTATTTGTAGCATTATCAAGTGTTATTGAAAATATTTTATCAGTAATACCCCAACGTTGAAGTTCCTCATTAATAACATTTTCAATGTTATATCTCGTGTAGAGTTTCCAACATTTTAAATGATATTATTCTTCTATTTAAATTCCATTCTGAATCAATATAGTGAGCAGTTAAAGTGAGAATATCTAATCTATTTCTTGATGTCCATATGTTAGAAGTTAAACAAATTCTTAAATTATAAGTATGCAAAATATTTTTTAATTTTGTTTGTTGAAGTTTAAAATTCTTCATAATATCTCTTTTAGTGGTAGATGTAGAAAAACCTTTATATTATGGATTTAAACCACGTTGTACCAT
>JAOXJP010229612.1:0-10919 GCA_025762735.1 Platanus orientalis | reverse complement strand
ATCATCCACATCCCAATCTCTCATTGAGAACTATATCATTCCATTTTCTAACTACATCAGGCATTTCTCAAAGGGGGGGGGGAGAAAGTACTCACATATGAAAATTTAAATGAAATTTTTTGTCAAAATAATAAAATGTAACTACAATAATGGAAACAATACAATGAAGGGCACCATGTCATATGACTACCCTATATTCTCAATCTTTCACCACATCAGGGCTACTAAAGCTTAGGACTTTATCACGCAACGTAGGCAACACCTCTACATTCACCTTTAGAGCATGATTAGCTGCATCAACATCCGATTGTGCCATGTTGAGATTAAATATGGTCTCCTTAGAAACTCTACTGCGTTGATCACTTGCTCGAATCATCAATTCACCCCTACAATAGTCTACCATATAGATGGTATTACGAATTGAGTTGCCCATGTGATTGACGAACCCCTTGTGAGATTCCAGACGATTCATCACTTTGTTATAATGTTCCTTCAGCACCTCCATCTACGCCATCAACTCATCAGCATCTCTCACAAGCGGACCAATCTCTTCTAGTACTCGAGTTTGTGAACCATTCTGATCTCTTCTTCTTGAAGGTGCAAGCGGACATCGTGCTCCAACCCTTTTAGCACCTTGATGTCCTTTGCTTCATAGAGTTCAAACAAAGCATCTAGAAGACATATTACTATGCTCCTAAACTCGGAGTTATACACACAAGTTTCTATGTGAGCCAACGTGTCCAGGATTTCTTTCCGGACAAAAAGGAGATCCACATCTTCAGCAGACATGCCAAACAGATGCCTAATAAGTGTGTCCTACTCCCTATGAGCTTTATTAACCCGTTCCTCCACTTCGTCAGTTTTAAGCATTCTCACCACATATTGAAAATTAGCATGTTTAGATTGTGGAAACCAAAAGAATCAGGGGTTATGACAAGTAAGGTGCTTAATAAGTACCATAATTAAATAAGGATGTAGGATCCTCCTCTTTGGCTGGGGGAGACTCATCCCGCCTTGCTCGTGACTGTGATGATTTCCTAACTTTTGGAACACTGGTCGACCTTCTCTTCAAAGTCATTCTCTACAGTACAAAATAAGAAGGTGGTCAGTGCAATCAAGAGGACTCCCCCTATATGGTTATTCCTTCTTGTACAAATGGCAAAGGAACCCTTACCGATTTGGTCTACAAAAGTTAAAAGAATGAGAGATGTGATGGGCATGACCCTCTTATTTATAAACATGAATGACTGCGAGCCCTAGGAAAAGGGAACAAAAGCAACACGTCTGTTTTACCATAAACCGCCCAAATTCGAGTAACATCAGTAAAGTATCTCTTCTAAGGCAATGGTTCGGTACCATCATCAACATTGCTAATGTCACTTCAAAATATATTGTTACTACATCCCCTGTAAGGGTAGGAAATCTCACTTACAAGGATAAGGGCACACATGTTCATGGTTTTCGACTCTCATAATGTCAATATTAATCACCTTGGACTCCCATAGAGTTAATCATATTCAGATTTGATTCTCATAAAGTCAACTATATCTCACTCTTATAATGTTGATTATGCTCGACTCTCATAACATCAACTACATTAGACTCTTATAATGTCGACTACGCTTTACTCTCATAATGTCAACTACATTCGACTCTTATAATGTCAGTCTCACTTAACTCTCACAATGTCAATCACATTTAGCTTTCATGTTTGATTTCCATAGCATCATTCACGTTGGGTGTTTATGATACAAGCCATAAAGTCGACTCCTGTAATAGTGATCTCATCCGGCTCACATAGTGTTGAAGCTAATAATGACAATGATGATGTGGCACTCAAAAGTATTGATTTTCATAACGTTGAGACTTATGTGTATACACAAGAATATATATGTTCAACCAACATATAAAGGAAATAACTAAAAGAAGGAAATGTTAAGAGAAGACAAGACAATAAATGATGGAGTTCCATATCTTTCTTTCATTAACAAAAGAGGCATTACATTACGTCAGGGGTACATCATCTCAGGAAAGCAAAAAGGAGGCATTTACACAAGTCTTCTTAAGTGGCCAGGGAAGATCAAACTTGATCACCCCACATCACAAATTCCTTATGAAGATGATTTATGGTGAAAGAGATCATTGCAATCTTTGATTCAAGAGTGGTTCCTTCTGTTGCTCTCGCCTCTCGAGCAGCTATGAGAGTCGTAATCTGAGCCTACACCCTCAATAGTTCCTCTTTGGCATTGTCCATGTCATTATCAACATTGACCATTGAGTCGCAAACACGGTTGAACTCTTCCATTAAGGTTTTCTTTTCAGCCTCTACAGCACTTAGATTAACTTGAGCCTCAGCATTACTCCCAATGTCAGAAAGCTCAAGTGCTAGGGTCGATTGCCTCTCCAAAGATTCAAAATACATCTCTACACCTCGTCTAAACTCATCGTCATGAATGTGGATTTCTACGTCTAGGCAAGGGTGGTCAACACTTGTTCCCATGTACTCATAAGATTAGGTGATGAGGGTGTTAAGGTCATCATCAAGTCAAGCATTTCTTGGTGGATTACACGCGCCAATGCGATCTTGGAAGGGTGTTGAATAGTGCTTGCAATGCTCATGATCTCATCTAGGCAAGTAAAAGAAGGGCGGTGTCAACAACGATGCATAGAGATATACTATAATGAAGTTTAAAACTTACCATGACCCATAGTGGGAATTTCTATGAGCCCCTGCCTTGCAGGGAGATTCTCCTCAATAGCTGGGGTAATGAAACAAAAGGAAGTTAGAGCCTGAGAAGGCACAAGGATAAAATGCTCAAGTACCACAAAAGGAGAGGCTATATATATATATATATATATATATATTTCTCAGAAACCATCATGTTTTGGGATGAGTCGTCATCTGCTAGTTTTTCCATAAGCAAGTTGGCAATAGGCTTGGGGGGTGTCACATTCATCGCTGCCTCCTCTCAAGGCAAGCTTTCTCCCTGAGCTATCTTTGTACTCAATTCTTTGTGAACTATGCTGCTTCTCTCCTCAATAGGTCGAGCAGATGATACAACAAGGGCATTATCAGCAGACTCGGTGACAAGTTCACTAATTTCACTAATGGTCATGTCTAGAGCTTCTTGGTCTCAAGAGTGTTATTGACTTCAGGCATCTCTATATCAATAAAGCCATAGGTTTGCCTTTAGTAGGGATCTTCTCACCAGTATCTTTCACCTATTGATCACTTGCTTCCATGATGGCCACAAATGATTTAGTAGGGTTCTCACTAATATTTTCTAATTCATCGGTCGATGGGTTTCCCTTCCCAAAGGCATCAGTCCATCGTTGGTCATCCTTTTCAATGTCCTCATAATCTACCAGCTCCTCCATTTTAGATATGACCACATCATGTAAGCTATTGGTGGGGGACTTGAAAGCCTATAAATGCCACAAAATCTTGGGAAGAATTTATTTTAGCTTCATCAAAGTTCATGCCCAACACCGATTCGACTATGTTTCATTGGTTCTCAAGGGTGATGATAGGGTGGGTTTTATCCTCTTGCTCGGGAACTAAACTTGTCTCCCTTGATCTTGGAGCATTTTGCTCATCTACTACAGTCATCATGGGGCTAGTTTCTTTAAGGACTGGTCTCTACATCTCAAGGGGTGTAGGTTCCGCTATACCTTCCGTCGGAACCTGGATATAGAATAATCATAAGATAAGAGAGTCTGAGATAGAAAAATAGAAAGATGAGAATTATCAAAGCTATACATACATGATAAATATACCTTGGTTCCCTCTTCAAGAGGCGTTGGTGATGGAGGATTCCATGGCTCTTGCTTAGGAAGCACACTAGAGGATCCCCCAAACTCTAGAATGCTCGAGGAAGTCCCCTCTTCGGGAATGCATGAGGGTGGTCTATCATCTTCAATGACACGTTTTTCCTTTAAAGGGACGTAAGGCTCCTGTCTCGCCGTCTCATGTGATATGACCATGGCTTGTTGGACTTAGGCCACTGCCTCTTCTTTATTACTTGGCTCATCACTGAAGTGAGTAAGCTGGTCAGTTGTGAGGGAACATTCAACTACAAAATGAAACACCTCATCCTCCCCTCAGCGCTTCTTCACTATACCATGTGCGAATTCTGATTCCCATAGCTACCAATTCCTTCTTGATATTTTCTATAAAACTAGGGAGGCAGTTACAAGTCACCATGGATATATCCTGGCAGGTAGGAATATACGCTTAAAGCTCACGTGTAATGCCAGTTACTTCCTGAAAGACATAATCTAGGAAGTGGCCTTCAAAATTATATCCATTCATGGTAACACTAAGTTCTTGCATGGTTCCCCTAGGTCCCACAAGGCCTTGAGCTCCTTTCTAATTAACGTACAAACACCGTATAACTATTTGCGAGAGGCATATTGTTGAATCCTCGATGTCTTTCATTGTCTTCTAGGTGCTCTAGGCCTAGTGGCAATAGTTTTGTGTCCCGTCTCACTCTCCAATGAGAGCTAGATGGTAGTAGAAGTGCAGGAAGGATGATTAAAAGGTTGCACCAAACCTTATTCTTGCATTACCAGCAATATACCGGCAAGATGTCTTTAATCCTCTAGGGATTCACCCCCTGTCACAAACACCTTAGCTGAAGGGATGTTACTACCTCGGGTAACTATATCTCAAGGCTCCTTAAAGGTGTAACCCCCAATATCTTCAAAATCGTCCTCACAGATGGGAGAGATCCGTTCGGGCTCCCTAGCTCTATCAAGAGATGGGATGCGTTGTGGTCCCTTTCCACGGGATTTACTTCCTGCTCCTTTCTTCCTCTTTTAGCTTATTTGGCTCCTCTTCTCCTTTGATGGCTGAAGGAGACAATAGTACCGAACTAGTATCCTCTTGGTGACCTCGTGGTCGCTTGTATCACTTGGGCCATTGAACAACCGATGTCTTCTTGGTCAATGTCTTATTCCGAGACTTGTCAACCATTATTATGGTACATTGGCCATCATAAGAAATAACTCGGGAGTTATCCCTGTCTTCATTATATCTCACAAAAGAAAAGAATGAGTTATACCACCATTTGGCATAACAGTAATCAAATTGGAGGTTGTCTTGTTCAGCCATTTCTTCAGGGACTATCACACTACTACCTATGCCCGACCTCACCAAATACAGATAGGCCTCCTGGATCCTCTCCAAGCAGGTTGTCATACCTACCATTTTTACATGAGTGGGGAAACAAACGAGCCCTTGAAAACATGAAAATTGGCATGCAAATCAGTGAGGATTGTATGCTTCCATATGAAAATGGTTGTCTCTCCTCCACGCTAAGTAATTGCTCTGAAGAGAATAGAAATACACCTATGCCTCTCCAACTAGTGACCCATCATCTACTAGGGTCTGCTTTCCAAACAAGTGGTCTGGAATGAGGACAAGTTTATGAGTAAAACAAAATAAAGCATCAGGTCACAACAATATTTCTACCCGCTAATTCTTAAGGGTGTTGATGTATGCAATGGTACAAAGATTCCTTTCTCCCTTTTGATAAATGGAAGGGAAATGAAGCCCCAACCATGCATAAAAGTACTAGAGAGGAAATGTACCAGTTTCTCCCCTATCTAACCCTCTTTAAGACCTGCTTCCACGATGTCGCACAGGCAACTGTACAAGCAACAAAGACTAGTGACTGCCAGATTCATGCGAATCCTGTTAGCTAGGTTCATAGCAGCAATGAATAATCTAGGGCATATGCATTCACCCACGCTGCTTGGGAGAGCCCATCCACTCAAAAAAGTCCCATAAACCCTGGCCAAGAATGCAAAACTATCAAGGTCGACCCCGCATCGAATGTTGTATTTGGTCCACGGCAAAGGTTTACCTCTAGCAGTCATACCCGAGGGACTCTAGCAAATGCATCCAAGCCAATTTCCATACGAGACATTTATGTCATTAAACTCGGAAAACACCTGGAATAATCTTTGACATGTGGAGAGTGTTTTGAAGTGAGCATTGAAGGGAATATACTCCATTAGTCTCCCTTTCAAGAGGTAAATGAGTTACACCAATAAATTCCCAAGTGAGATGCTTAGCTCACCATACTAACATGAAAAGGTGTTGGTGTCAAGGCATCACCTTTAGATTGCTTCTGCTACCATCGCATGATGCTTGTCAAAGCTATCGGTAAACCACACAATGCTTTGGTCATCCCAAAAACGTTTATTTCTGCACGGTAGTGCTCGTGGCAATGTCTGATAGGAGCTTCCCATATACTCCCACCACTCGAAAAAAGAAAAAAAAAAGATCCCCTATAGAGTTAGCTTACCCATTTTTCTTCTCCTAAGCAAATCTTCCGAATCAAACTTTTGAGATCACTAGTGGTAAAATCTTTGAGAGTTTTCCCCTCTTTGATGGAAGGTAGTAGGGTTTCACAGACCGAATTATCTCGATGGGCAAGATCGTCTAAGCAACACCAACCCTTATAGACAATTTTAATGTAGTCAGGCGGGCTTGGTGCATGTTTAGCATAGGATCAAAGAATTCTAAGTCAAAAAGACTTCGACTACACGCCCATTCATGAGTCTAACGAATGGAGGAAAGAAAGCTTTCACAACATTCTCGATCGTACAAAATTCTCCTTTTGGGGGCCATTACTCCACTAGGAAGAGAGAAAATCAAAATTAAATGAGAAAGAAAATAAGATATATATATATATATATATATATATATATATATATATATATATATATATATATGTGAGTATCTATTACTAAGTGTGCATGTCAGCACCCAAATTTTGACTTGGGTTATGTGATGGCATGAGGACAGTATAACAGCATTTAGGCATCAAGACTCTAAACACCATTGGCTTAGGAAGAGTAAACCAGGACTCTAGGAGGTTAGGCATTCCCCAAGAGGTCTCTTCAGATACTCCAGTCATAAATGAATCAGTCAAAGCACCCTATTACAGCCAAAATGAGCCATTTTAGGATAAACCCTAATTCCATTCAAAAGCACCAACAGAACTTTGAAGGTCCACATTTTAGAACGCCATTCATGTCATCGGTAAGTTTTTCACCTCCTATAAGCCTTTCTTTAGCAAAGCATCATAGATGGAAAAAATACCATTTTTCCATTTTGCCTTCCAAGGCTCAATATTCACTATGTGCATCCAGATCACCGAATTTATTCGCCTACATAATCCTTTTTGTCATGAAGCATCACAAGTAAAGAATTCTCATTTTCAGTTTGACCCATAGGCAAAAAATTACCATTTTTCCCTTTCTACTCAGAGAATGACCTCTGGACCTTCAAAGGACCCCCGAAGCCTCTCTCGTGGTCCAAATGGTGTAATTTCAAATCATATGCATTCCTAAGTTTCCTTGATCTAAGGAACTCATCACAGATCAGACACTACTTAATACTGGCAACAACAAATTTCTCAATTCATGGTAACCCTAACTAAGAAATGACCCTTGCAAAAACTCTTAGAGTTTCATCCGATCTCTGAATCCAGAAAAGTCAGTGGCCACGTCTCGGCCTCGGCTTTAGCTTCAAATCTCCAAGTTTGGGAAAAGTGTTTCAAAGTCTCAAACCTCTGTGAAATCTCAAATCTTCCCCGAAAGGTCAAAAGGCTATTTTTTCAATTTTTGCTCTTATGGAGCCAGAATGATCTCCCGACCGCTAAATCAGGATTAGTTGGTGTCCATTTCTTCAAAATCACAAGGCCTTCAAAAAGTTTTCTAAGGAGTAAGGACTTTTACAAAATCTATTGACCAAGATTCCCTCAAATACTCCGAAAAGCATAATAAATCAAGTCTAAAAATTAGGTGCTCGATCGACTCCTGGGAGTGCATCTAAAATTAGAAATTCAGATAGTCAATGGCCACACCACAATAAATTCAAGGCCTCAAGACTATCAGATCCACACTAAGTTGTAGAAAATCCATGGCCCAAGCAATCATTTCTGCCCAAGTCTAGAAAAAGCACATTTAGTCTGTATTTGGCACGTGGGATGCCCTTAAAAGTTCTCCCGAACTCAGAATACTACAAGGTCAGGGCCATTTTCTCAGTCTCACCCCAACCCTCATTAAAGCATTTTGTAAACTTCTGATTTAGAGAATATCTGGCTGTTCAATTTCACCTAGCTTCAGGCAGCTATAGAAACCTAATTTGTTCAAGCCACCTCGCTTCAAAAAATCCTCGGCAATTGCCTAGGAATCTGGTGATCATTCTGTTAACTTCTATAGCTCCCAGATTCCCCCAACTTCAAATCCCCTAGATGCAGCCCAAGGCGGCATTCTACAAAAAAAACCAGCAACATTCCCCGTCCAATTCTGTTAAATCACTCAAAAAATGGTTTTTGACCTAATTTACTGCTCGAGTACCATAATCTCGCGTAGTCAGAAGTGGATCACCTGAACCTGGGATTATCTATCCCTGGGCCACCCTCAGATCAATTTTACCATCTTTCCCATTCAAAATGAATCTGAGATCTTTTCAAGCCAAAAATTCCTGGTTTTACCCCTTACCCTTTTTGTAATTTAGTTTTGATTGAACCAGTACGATTAGAGCATCTGTGACCTCTGAAATTGACACTAATTAGGCCAACTTCCGAGCTTGAGAGCTCGCGAGGAGTAATGGCAGAGAAAGGGTTCAAAAAGATTGAAAATAGATATTATTTCAAATGAGCTGAAAGATGAGATATTTTGCATTAAATGCATCCTCATCTTTAGCCCATTTTTTGAAGCCTTTGAATTAAAATCTTCCAACCCCCTCTCTCACTCTCCACCCTTAGATGATTAGTTTGAATTTCAAATCCCTCTAAACTTCCCTACAGCCCCCCATTTGGCATCTTGATGCCCCCCTTTAGATTTGCAACCAATGGGATTTTTTTCGAAAGGCATCCCCCATGTCACCTACGTCTCTCCCATCATCCACCCTCATTAGCACACCTCTCATCTCACCATTAAATCAACAAAGACAAGCCTAATCTAACCCTCCATGCTACCACTTCACCTATCCATGCTCCTTAGCTTAGATTGATCCTCACCCTTCACCTAGATTTAATCCTAGCCCTCCACCTAAATCAGGATAGACATCATCCTATCCCTCCATCTAACCATCCTTATCCTCCATTTTGGGGCTATAAATAACCCCAAATTCATTGAGGGAGGGCTTAGCAACAAAAAACCCTTAGCGTTGAGAGAAAAAGAGGAAGAAGAAGAGGAAAAGTTCAAGTTTACTTCAAATCTTGGCAAAGTAAGCCTAAACTCTGCTCAAATTCACTCTCCTCTTTCAATACATGACAATTTGCATGTTGTTATGCTATTCAATACTGATTTCGGTGGTGATTTTCTTGTGCATTTTGTAGAGGGCCTCTTAAGCCCAAATTTTACTATGTTAGACTAGACATATATATGATATTTTGTATTTAATTTCATGAATTTATCAACTGTGGAAGGCCTCGAAATGACCCTCCAAACAAACCCAAAAAAATGGGTCTTTTAAGACCTAGTTTTGGGGAATATTGGTTTATTTTATTTTGTATTTTTCATTCATGATTTGAAGCTCAATTTTTTATATGATGTTCACATATATCTTTTCTATTAACATGCTTAAATTTGTGATTTTTACAAAACCCTAAGGGTTCTAAAATCAAAAAATCCAGCTGCTCGATTTTCTCCTAGTAACTAACGCTTGTTTTTTAAGAGAATTAAAAACATGCGTTGAATAAATAGGCGTAAGAAGAATAAACAAGAGTTGAGATCTGGGACCCACCCCAGGGAACCCTGATTCTTCTTTGACCCTGTCCCAAGGCACCTTTGATCTTTAAGAGTCACCCCTCTGCATACGCACCTCTGTGGGTCCTTATTTCTGTCCCAATGCCTAAATATAAAATAATAGGTGTTGGGATGATTTTCAGGCGTTAAGCCTGGGCCTTAAAAATCATTGTTTTTCAAAAATTGTTTAAACATGAGTCAACCTCAGGACTAGTATTAAGACCCAGGAGAGATCCCACCCCTCTGGGCCCCACTATGGTGGCTCAAAATCCAAGTTGGTTGTTGTTTCAGTACCCAATGCATGTTTGTTCCCTGAATTAAATTCAGGCGTTGAACAAATAGGTGTTAAACCTCAAAATAGGCATTAGGCCTATGACAGATGACTGCATGGCCAACTTTGGAAGATTATATCTCCACATGGCCTATACCTAAGACCTCTAGGGTTGTATAGTGTAACCCTAAAAGATTTTCTCTTCCCCAAACCATGGGTCCCATAGTACTAGGACTCACCAAACCGCCCCAAAAGATTGCACAAAGGTGACAATCTTAGATTTCCCAACGCCTATTTCTTACTCTGAATTAAATTCAGGTGTTGAAAAAATAGGTATTAAGACAATAAACAGGCATTAAGCCTGTAAACCAGAAATATTAATTTATTTCCTTTTTCTCTCCTTTCTTTTAGGGTTAATATGTAACCTTAAAGAGTTAACCAACAAACCATTTAGAGAGGTCTATCATCCCTCTAAAGACTTAACCCATGAGGGGTCTCCTGCACTTAGAATATGATAGACTTAAGAACAGTTTATGGACTATTCATAAGCCAACACATGTTTTTCATCTAAATTAAATTTAGGCGTTGAGAGTAAAAATAGGCGTTAAGCCTGAGAAGAATCCATTCAACCTCTAATTCAAACCAAATGAAGTCTAGACATCTCAATTCACATTCAACGAGGCATAAAAGTGAACATAGAACTAAAACTCATATGAATGGGAAAAGTCACCCTAAAAAGGCGGATATTTGGGGTGCTTAACACCTTCCCTAAGTGCAACCAAACAACTTACCCTAAATCTCAGGAACTCAGACCAGTGCTAAGAGTCAAACCCCTAGACCTTCGGGTCTAGACTTCTCCTCTTCACATGAAGAGGAGAAC
>JAOXJP010229611.1:0-10919 GCA_025762735.1 Platanus orientalis | reverse complement strand
CCCCCCAATTCTTGAGGTCCATATTCGGGGCAAAGGGAATTTGAACTAGTTCTAACTTTCTCGGTGCATTCCTATTTTAGCAATTTGTACCTTAGGAAGTGCAAGGGTCATCTCGAGAATTGAACCATCACATTTATTGCACCATCAATCGGTCATCATTATACGTCTTCTCAAATGTCACATTCATGCACGTGGTGCTGACATGGAGGGCCCAAATTTGGGCTACTTTAATTGGGCAATCAAAATGAACCCGTATTTCCTATAGATGGTCCTCAAAGAGGGATGTTTTCCTTTTGTTTGAAAATCTCCCTCTGCAATCTTCTTCTTTTCCAGTTGTCCTCTTTGGCACTTCTAGGCGTTTCTGGCGGTTGCAGTGACTAGGCACTTCATTTTGCTCACTTCCATCGCCTGTGCTTCCACCACCTTTTGCCTAGTATGCTCTCTCATCACTCTCTCATTTCAATTTGTCATTTTTTGTTCACCTCTCTTTCTTTTCTTTTTATTTTACTTTCTAGTGTTCTTAGCCTCCTCACCAAAGTTCACTCTTCTGTTCACCTTAGACTAAACTGGCATATCATTAGGCTTCCACTTTGTTTGTCTTTGTCAGTTTCTCTAGGCTCGGCAACACTCTCCTAACTTAAGCCTTGCTTGCTTCGACCTCTCTTTTCTTGACTTTGTTTTTCTGATGTTCTTTCCCCTCATCAAGCCCTTGGTCGAGTTTATATTCACCCTTAGACCTATGGACGTCACTTCTACTCATCACGAGTATTCGAACTTGGAGGTGACCATCAGCTTAGACTGAGTCCACCCTGACAACCCTTGTCAAGCTCAATCTTCACAGCCTTCTCTGCTAACCCATCCATATGTAGCTCAACAATTCTCTTTGACTATAGCCGAGAAGCATATTCCTTTTATTTGGGAAACATATATGATTCTCAAGGGGGTGACTCTTCAAGGCCCTTAACCTTATGAGCGGGCTTGTGCGTACGGTGTAACACCCAACAAGTTTAACCTACTTTGAAACTAGAAATTTAGTGGGTATGGTTAAACCAGGTGGTTAACCGAAGACTAATATAGGATCCACTATGTGGGTAATTTAAAACCCAATTTAAGGGTCTAACCAGATAGTTTAGTCACCTACACGCATTGAGGAAGAAACTAGGCTAAAAAGAACAAAAAAATTTCAAAATATCAAAATTTGACATTTTGGAGCGCTCCAAAAAAATTTGAAGTGCTCAAAAATGTTTGGAGTGCTCCAAAATCTCAAGGGTTCTCTAAAGTATATTTGTAAGACTCAAAAAATTTTGGAGCACTTGAAATTGTTCTGAGTGCTTGAAAATTTTTGGAGCACTCTGAACTTGAAATTTTGAAGAAAAAAAATATCTAGATCTGAAATTACCTTTTTGCCTAGCCTTATGCATGGGAAATCTTATGTAACAAGGTTTAACCTCAACAATACCTCATTTAGGTCATTTAGAGGGATTAGAACAAAGAGGGAAAGGGTTAGAGAATTTTGGGAGAGAATGATGAAGTTTTTCCCCAAATTAGGTAAGTTTCTCTTCCAACCTTGAAAATATGATAGAGTATGAATTTTTCTTCCTAGATCTAGCCTAGGTATGAATTCCTATTTCTTTGTTTTAGTTTATGTATTATAACCATGGAAACCTTTGTTTGCTTTTGAGGAATGACGATTTGACAAGAGCAAGAGGATGTCGCGCCCCGAAACCCACACCAGTAGGGCCATGGATTTTGGCACGTGACATTAACATGTTTTTTTTTCCACTTTCCATTCAATCATCCAAAACCTGTATAAATTTTTCTCTTTTCTTTTTCATTCATTCTTTCGTAGTGGAATAATACATCAGTCACATTTTTTTCCAATAAGCATCACGTAGCCATTTGTTACATTTTCCCGTAAGTCTAACATGTATAAAATTTCATAATTCATACACCATCATCTTGTAAATAACCTATAAACATTGTCTAACACTTCTATTGAAATTAAATAAATAGTTTGATATAATTGAATCCATCAACTGAAATCAAATATTAAAATCCCTAAACTTATTACATCCATTGGAATTTAAATTGCAATAACTGAACTAAAATAAATAAAATCCTTAACTAATAAAAATTGAAATAAACATATGTCTGGTCACTGGCTCTCTCTATCTGGAACCGTTACTCTGTGATCTCCTCATGATTTGTGGTGTCAGATTGGGGTAAGTTTGATATACTTAGCAAGAAAATAGTAAACTATGGAAATAATGAATTAAGTTTTAGCACGATTTTAGGAACTAAACATATACTTTTCTATTTACAATTTAATATGCATAATAGTTCATAAATCAATCTTATACATTACCAAACATTTAATAAAAAATTATAGTTTCATGTACAAAACATAAACCAATGATAACATATATGTGACACCCTGGTTGCACATAAGGGGTAAAATCATAATTTTACCTCTATAGGATAAAATTTTCCTTTCACATGCTTATACAAACCTTAGAGTGGTTTAGGAACCTATTGGACTAATTTAGAAGTATAGAACCCAAGTTGGACCTAAAACTATTTAAGTTCAGAATTTTTTCCAACTACGTAATTGGGGTAACTTTATGGGCCCAATGACACCAATGCTGAGTGAAATAGATTATGAGACATAACTTGTTGGAAATTTTATCAAGTCTTCTTTCCAATGCAACAAACGATGCCTAATTCTGAGTTTTCTAGAGAAAGTTATGGTCGTTTTCCTTATAGCAGTTTTTATCGAAAAACCTAGGGACTCTCGAGTTTCCCAAGCTGAGGGCTCGCCTGTTGAGGCTAGCGCTTGCTAAGGAGGTCCTCGAGGGCTCACCAAGGGGGCTCTAGAGGGCTCACCTATCGAGGCGAGGGATCGGGGTTTTGAGAATCAAAAAATAAAAATGACAAAAAATTGCCAAAAATGGTGATTTTTATGTGACACTTGCTCATTGGTCCCTAAAACATGTGGAATCTTGTCATAAAAAATTTATAACCCTACTAACACCTTAATTAGGTCATTTTTCCTCATTAGAACATAGAAAGAAAGAGTTAGGAAGATTATGGAAAGTTCTTGAGCTTAGTGTGGGAGTTCTTCCCCAATTGACTCATCATGAAAAATTTATAACCCTGTTAACACCTCAATTAGGTTATTTTTCCTCATTAGAACATAAAGAGAAAGAGTTAGGGAGATCAAAGAAAGCTCTTGAGCTTAGTGTAGGAGTTCTTCTTTAATTGGATAAGTTTCACTCCTAACTCTAAAAATCTGCTAAAATAGTTTTTTCTTCTTCCTAGTTCTTCATGTTCTATCTAATTACACTAGTTCTACTTCATTTTTACAGAATATAGAGTGAATGAAAATGAGGCCTTAGAGGACTTTGAAGCTTAAGCAAGGAGGAAAAACCAAGATTGTGAGTGAATATGCATTTTATGCTCACTTTCCTTTTATAGTACCCTAGATTTATGTAAAATAATCTTGGTTTTAGTGGGTCTACATCTATTCCTTATGAGCTTGATTATTTCCTTATATAAAACCTTGATTTCATGGATTGTTTGAGTGGATATGTTGTTTATATTACACTTTTCTTTCCTAGGCTCATATAAATATGATTTCACTCTATGTGTGCTAAGATTTATGGATTATAATCTCTATGATAATGGTTTGTGGGTTGGATATGTTGTTTATGCACATTTTCCTTTCTTAGGATCTTATATTTGTTGTTTGAGAGTATGTTTTGGTAGATTCATCTCTATTTTCCTTTTGATAATGATGGTTTCTTAGAAATGGACCATGTTTTCTTGATATGAGATTGTTGGTTAGTATTTTTCTTGTTAGTTTTTATGGTGTCCTTAAGTGTAGAGTTGTGATATTGTGAATGAAGCTTTGTGAGATGGTTAGGATGATCTTTAACATATGTGAAAGTGTTTGGGAGCTTGATTTACATGGTTTGTAGGGATTGGAAGGGTTTCTTGTGGTGAAGGATGGGTATACTCTGATTTTCTTGATTTCTTTAATTCTTGTACTCTACATGTTTGATGAAATGCCTCTTATAGATTTTATATATTATTCATATGTTCTTAGGTGCTTTTTGATTCCTTGCATGAGCCTAATGTCTCTTATGATAGTCTCTCTCAAATATATGTTGACTTATGGAAATCGGTGATGCTCCATTGACTCTCTATGTTAGTCTATGGCTTTCTTTGGTGTGTTTCATTCGATTCATGTTACACCATGATGAAATGTACTAATTCTATTAATTCTCATGTGGTCATATTATTATTTACATCATGTGATATCTCTTATTGGCATGGTTTACTCCATGATTTTGTATAGCTCTTTACATGGGATTTCTACATGAGTTTTTAAAAAAGATTTGAGATACTTGGTTTTTTACCTATAAAAACTTTGTCATAAAATGATTTTACATTCATGAGTATCCCTTATGTCCATAGTATGGGCCAAGTACCTTTACTTGCATATTTGCATTTGACCCATTTTATGTGATTTTCTACTACCTCCTTGGACTCTTCATGAGATAGAACACATAGATATTTCAAATGACATAATTATGTAGTATCTACCTTATTTTACACAAAAAAAACATGATTTGGGATGTAAGGATTTGATATGATACCCCTATGTGGGAATATGCCCTATTAGGCCTGAAGACCCCTAAGTGGGTTGGTCCTTGTAACCTTTATATATGTGTATGGTCTTAATGACCATGGAGACCCTTATATGGGTTGGCTAGATGTAACCCCGTAGATCCCTATGTGAGTTTTCCCTTATGGGCCTAGAGACCTTTATTTGGGTTGTCATTTGTGGGCTCATAGACCCCTTTATGGGTTAGCCTTATGACTTCATATATCTAATCACCGGGTCACATTAATAGGTGAAGATGGTCGTCGTGCCCATTGGTTTTATGACCTTGTAAACTCCTTCGTGGTTAGCCTTATGGTTCTAGGTACCCAATCATTAGGTCACATTAATAGGTGAAAACGGTCTTAGTGGCCCAACATATGTGATACGATGTGCTATGATAAAGACTTTTATATGGGTTAGGTGATGTGATGTGTCGAAGACCTTATACGATTATATGATATATTATGTTAGAGACCCTTATGTAGTTCATTTGATTTGTTTCCACCAGAAATCTCTTATGGTTTACTTATGATATGTTTTATCAGAGACTTTTCATGGTTTATTTACACTTAGATATGATATGTAATGGGACACCATTGTGATTTGCATGTAACACTTACACTACTGTGCATGTGCACATAGTACTTAGCATGTAGCATATGCATGACTCTATCTGATCTATTTTAGATATTATTGTGATTATCTTATGACCTATGTATACTCGGATCATAATTAGGATACATGTATTGTAGACTTGATGTACTCTTATTCTTGCTTCGATTCCTTAGTTACCTCGATTATTCTTGTTTGGTACTATGATTATCTTTTCTCTTCCTTAGTGTTATATAAATTACATACCTTCCCACTAAGCCCGTCAAACTTACCCTAATTGGTACCATCTGTAGGTGTGTAGGCGTACAGGTTGAACTATGCTTTAGGCTGAAAGAGAGATGGTCAGTGGTTGGATGACTAACTTGGATACTTCACTTTAATTTAGTTTCAGTTTATAGTTTACTTGATGGGAGATGTACTTTTGTTACTTATTATGCTCGTGGAACTATTGGATGTATGTCCTTTTATGAGCATGTTTAGCCCTTTCTACTTTGGATTACTATGGGATGCTTTTGGACTGATTTGATAATTATCTTCGCTGCACTTATTTGTATTATATAATCGTTATTCTCATTTTGTTGCGATGTGTTATGATGAAAATGGACTTAAATGGACATGACTAAAATTATATGAAAGGATAAGTAAATGCATGTTTATGAGAATATTATATGATTAGGTGAGAGGGTTATGACACACTCCGAGCATGTTGGTTTCCTCATGTGAAAAACGGGTTCTGGGCGGGTTGTTCCCATGTCATGGATCCGAACTTGGCCCACTTCATAGCCCATAGATTTGGGTCATGACAATATACCTTTACATTTATAGAACTGAACGAATTAGATCATATTTTATATCATAGCCAATACAATACAAAACAAAAAATATATCCGCTATCCAGCCATAACATAAAATAGTTTGTACTATTTAAACCCTTATGAGAAGGGTCCAGTTCGTACCAATTATACTTAGGTGAGAAGGGTTGTTATTATCTCTTATGTGACAAGCAGTAAGGATCCATAATAGTTTGTACCGATTATACCCAGGTGAGAAGGGTTTCATCAATAGTTCCCCTTGGTTGGCAATGTGGCTTTCTAACAGTACATACCATTCTCTTGCAGTTTCAATCAAAAATATAAATCACATGAATAAATATATAACAGTTCTATACATTAACTAAATCAAAATAACATATAAGAACATGCCTAATCCTCCTAAGCACAATCCTTGGAACATATTTTGTAAAACAATACAGATCTGTCTAAAACAATGTTCTTGACAATTTATGAACACTAGGATGTAAAACCAACAGTTTTCTTTCACAAAAATAGGATTCAAGAACACTATGGATCTATATAAAAATAGTATGAAGAATCAAAACTGTAGGTTTTCTTATAAATCATTAAATAAAAGTCTTTAAAAATATTTAGAAGAACAAAAACAATTAATAGAATAACTTTTACAATTTTAGAAATAAACCCTCTTTTAAAAATCATGACTTTCCATTAAAAACATAGTTTTACGTGTATTAAAAATACAAAATGGATTAGTCAACTCATTAAAATCATATAAAATTGAAGACAAATCGCTTTTATACCATATTTTTGTAAAAATATTTTATCTCTTTCAAAACTTGGCTTTAGAGCTTCAGACAAAACCAAAACCAATGAAGAACTATTTAAAATTAGATCAAAACGATTTTTGATCTCTTCAAAAATAGAGTTATAGAGATCTAAGAATGTAAGAACTCAAAACAAAATAATATTTTAATGTTTTCTTACCTCTTTGTGTGCAAAATGTTCCTAAGCTTTCGTTCCTTAAAAAATTCTCAAACCTATACCGAAACCTAGCATTTTATTCTCTTTTTTCTTCCTCTTTTTTTTAGGATTTTCTAGGTTTTTTTAGGTTGAAACATATCTAATTTATAGACCCAAAGAGAGTCCCCCATGATTGATTTTTTTTTTTTTTGCGAAAACACTGTTTATTGCGAAAACACTATAGCAAAAACACTATTCTTCGCAAGACATTATAGCAAAAACAATGTTCATCCTTCGAACACTAATTCATTCTTCGTGAGAGCACTGTTCATCCTTCACAAGAACATTGTTCATCCTTCATGAAGACACTATTCATCCTTTGCAAGAACACTATTCATCCTTCGCGAAGACACCATTTATCCTTTGTGAGACATTGTTGACATCTTCTCACAAAAATGTCAATATCTTTTTCGTTTGAAGTCTGATTCACTTTCCGTTTATTTTGTTGGACTCTAGACTTCAAGACCTTTTCACAGCCATAGAGTTTGCTCACTAATTCGTCATTTATTTTTATTAGTATAATTTTAAAGTTATGTCAATTTATAGATCAGTATATGTGTATTTAAATAGTTCTAAGTGTGTACAGAATTCATATTACATGTGTAAACATTCTAAATGTGACACATGTATAGTAGTATGTGCATCTTGGTACAGGGTGTTACATTCTCCCCCTTTATAAAAGAATTCGTCCATGAATTTAGTGTATATAATTTATTTATTTATTTATATGTTTGTTATCACTTCTTCTCTAATTTATGCAATATGTCCTTCTTTCATGGTTTATGATCTTTCATTTTCTTTCTCAAAACTTGGATACTTCTATATCATTTCTTAAGACTTCAACACTCTTTTTGTCTTATTGTTTACATATCACTTATCATTTGTCATTATTTTATCACCTATCATTTGTTCACTTGACACACATCATATATCATATATCATTTATCAGAACATTACATATACAAGTAGGATGCATCCTTTCTAGTTATATACACATAGTAACGCATAAGGGATCTTTAACATACAAAGCATATATGAACTAGTAACCTATAATGGTCTCTAACATAACACACATCTCTGAGGGTGAAACTTACAAATCTCTGAATGCTCGCATATCGCTCTATGAGTGGGGCATCACAAATGCTCTCATATCACCCTATGAGTAGGGCTCACAAGTTCTTGCATATCGCCGTATGAGTAGGGCTCAGAAGTGCTTGCATCTCGCCCTACGAATAGGGCTTAGAAGTGCTTGCATATCGCCCTATGAATGGGGCTCACAAGTGCTCGCATATTGCCCTACGAGTGGGGCTCAAAAGTGCTTATATATCGCCCTACGAGTGGGGCTCACTTAAACTTATCACTCAAATCTAATCATCTATATGCCATAAGGCCTAATCTGATTAGGTTTTCATCATAAAACATATAATTGTGGTTGAAAATATAACATGTTTTCCCCTTACCTTAATTTTATCATCATAATTTATCATGCTAAATCCAATCGAAACTTCTGAACACATGTTCTCATAACTTAGCTATTTTTATTACTAACATAAGACCTAAATTAAATGTATTCCTACATTCGAATTCATAAATGAAACTAAATTGGAGATACAATACAAGCTATAGATTTTTTGGGGGGTATTAAACTAGTATGTCTTAACTAATATAAAATGCAAGAAGTGAGTAACCCTAAGATTAATGAAAATTTGTATAGTATGAAAAGATGATGGAAAGGTACTTGCATCTACAAATCTAGGGGTCTTGACGTTCTATTCCATGATGTGTACATGCATCCCTAAACTTCTGGTCTCTAAAGCCTCTAAAAATATTTAGAAGAACAAAAACAATTAATAGAATAGCTTTTACAATTTTAGGAATAAACTCTCTTTTAAAACTCTTGGTTTTTCATCAAAAACATAGTTTTACATGTTTTAAAAATACAAAACGAATTTAAAACGGATAATTTAACTCATTAAAATCATATAGAATTGAAAACAAATCATTTTTATACCATATTTTTGTAAAAATATTTTATCTCTTTCAAAACCTAGTTTTAGAGCTTCAGACAAAACCAAAACCAGTGAAGAGCTATTTAAAATCAAATCAAAATAATTTTTAATCTCTTCAAAAATGGAGTTGTAGAGATTTAAGAACCTAGAAATTCAAAACAAAACAATAGTTTAATGTTCTCTTACCTCTTTGTGTGCAAAACGTTCATAAGCTTTCGTTCCTCAAAAAAATCACAGACCTCTGACAAAACTTAGCATTTCTTCTCTTTTCTCTTGCTCTTCTCTCTAGGGTTTTCTAGGCCTTTTTAGGTTGAAACATATCTAATTTATAGGCCCAAAGAGAGTCCCACACGATTGAGATTTTTTTTTGTGAAAACATTATAGAAAAACACTATTCATCATGAAAACATTGTTCTTTGCGAGACACTATAGCAGAAACACTATTTTTCATGAGACACTGTAGCAAAAATATTGTTCATCCTTCGCAAGAACACTATTCATCCTTCACGAAGACACTGCTCATCCTTCGAAAGACATTGTTGACCCCTTCTCACTAAAACACCAATATCTTTTTCGTTTGAAGTCTGATTCACTCGCCACTGATTTTGTTGAACTCTAGACTTTAAGACCTCCACAGCCATAAAGTTTTTATACTAATTCATACTATATTTATATTAGTATACTTTTAAAATTGTACCAATTTATAGATCAGTATATATGTATTTAAATGGTTATAAGTGTGTACAGAACTCATATAACATGTGTAAGCATTCTAAGTGTAACACATGTATAGTAATATGTGTGTCTTGGTGTGGGGTGTTACAACTTTCTCATACTTAGCCTTGTGAGTAGGCCTAAAGAGTCAAAGATCACATATAACCCGGTGATAAGGCCCAAATATCAATGGTCACATTTAGCCCTATGACGGGGCCCAAAATGGGTCAAAGGTTAAAAATCATATAGGGTTCACATCATTAAGTTTGAAGGTTCACTTTGTTATGTTAATTAAAATATTTCTACAAAGCATAAAATGAACATAGACATAGTGTGAACATCGGGGATTGGGGGGTTCGGATTCCCATGTCTGTTCGTGGTTCCAAGCCACACTTCGGCAAGCTGCCAGTATGTGAGGGCCACTAACCTTAGAGTTAGGATTTTCTAGGAGTCGCCACCAACTCGGGTTTATCCGACAATGTTGCACATCAGTTCTCCTCTTCGGGGAAAGAGGGGAAGTCTAGACCCGAAGGTCTAGAGATTTAACTCCTAAGATTGGTCTACTTTCTTGAGATAAATGGTAAGTTGTCTAGCTATATTTGGGGGAGGTGTTAGGCACCCCAAATACCCACCTTTTTAGGGTGGCTTCTCTTATCTATACTTGTTTTAAAATGTCATATAATACATGTTTGTAAAGGAAATTAGAGTGCAGGTAAATGGATTTTCTACAGGCTTAATGCCTGAATTTACTTCCAATGCCCGAATTACCTATTAATTAAATGGTTTACCCTAAAAGGAAAGTTTCTGAATTTTTCAGAAGCTAAGGCCTAAAGTGTCCATTTGCTGGTTTTAAGGTTGGAATTAACCCTGACACAAAAAGGTAAGAAAGGAGATTTTTGTGTCTCAGGTCCAACACTTGAATTTTAACCCAATGCCTGAATTTACTTTAGGGTGAAATTTAAGCTTTGAAAGCTGATCAAATCAGCATTTTAACCTAGTTTGTTTAGGTGTTTCTGTGGGTCCCAGTGTTGTGGGACCCTTGAATAAGGACAGAGGGTGTTCTCTAGGGTCGAACTGTGCAAACCTAGGGGTCAAGGCCATTAT
>JAOXJP010229610.1:0-10919 GCA_025762735.1 Platanus orientalis | reverse complement strand
GTCCATAGCCACCTTCATCCACCCTCAATAGCACACACCCCCCCATCACACCCTCCATTGAAGTAGCACAACCTCTATCAAGCCCTTGGACTTGCCACTTCACCCATCCATGTCTCTCCTTCCAAATTAATCCCAACCACACACCTAAATCTAATCCTAGCCATAAACCCCATTTAGGATAGAGATCATCCCCACCCTCCATCATAAAAATCCCTATCCTCAATCCAACCATTGATTCAACTAAATTGGGGCTATAAATAGTCCCAATTTCATGGTGAACAAGGTTGGCAACCATAAACCCTAAATCAAAGAAGAAAAGAGGAAGAACAAGAGAAAAAGTGTCGCTCACCCCCAACCCTTGGTAAAGTAAGCCTAACCTTGGCCAAATTCATGTTCTATCCCTTAATTATGATCATTTAGCAACTTTTATGCTTTCCAATTCATTCTAGAGCATTGATGCAATTCGGGTACAAGGTAGAAGCTCAATAGCCTTTACTTCACCTTATTTTCAACCAGTTTTAGTGCTTGTTTTTGTGTGAATTTTGTAGAGGGTTTCTTGAGCCCAATTTTTACTATGCTATACTAGACACGTGTAGGTTGCTCTGTATTTAATTTCATGATTTTTAAAGTTGTGGAAGGCTTCGAGATGGCCCCCCAAATAGACCCTAAAAAATGGGTCTTTTGAGACCCAATTTTAGGGAATATTTGCTTTTATTGTGAATTTTTTAAGTATGACCTTAAGTCATATTTTTTATATATTGTTCATATATGTATTTCCTGCTAATAGACCAAATTTTAGAATTTTTTCACACCTCTAAGGGGTCCAAATGGCCAAAATCAGGTTATTGGATTTAGGTCCTAGGTCTAACACTAAAAAACAAGCGTTGGGAACCAGGCGTCAAACCAAGTATAGGATTATTATATATGGTTGTAAATATCTCTCTCTAATCTTTCCAAATTGACCAATCATGTCCAAATCTGAATTTTTTGGAGAGAGATATGCCCTCCAGAGTGTGGGTTGTCCATACCCAACGCCTGTATGGGACAATCAAGCTTTAGAAACTGATAAAAAACTGGCATATGGGACAATTAAGCTTTAACAATGTGTAGACTTGTTATATATGGTTGGAAAGATATCTCTCTTAGCTTTCCAAATTGACCAACCACACTCAAATTAGAATTTTTTAAAGAGAGATATGCCCTCCGGAGTGCCGACTGTCCAAACCTAATGCCTATTTTTTAAGCTAATAAAAAATAGGCGTTGACAGCCTAAACAGGTGTCAGTTTGAAAAATAGGCATCAGTCAAGTATAGGCTTATTATATATGGTTGGAAAGATCTCTCTCTCTCTCAGCTTTCCAAATTGACCAACCATGCCCAAATTTGAATTTTCTAGAGATAGATATGTCCTCCGAAATGCGAACTATCCAAACCCAACACTTGTTTTCTAAGTTGATAAAAAACAGGCGTTGACAGCTTAAACAGGCGTCAGTTTAAAAAATAGTCATTAGACAAGTATAGGCTTATCATATATGGATGAAAATATCTCTCTCAGCTTTCCAAATTTACCGACCACGTTCAATTTAAAATTTTGTGGAGAGAGATATGCCCTCTGGAGTACAGAGTGTCTAAACTCAACACCTGATTTTTTATCAGTTAAAATTCAAGTGTTGACAGGAAATGTAGGTATTAGAGAAATTCAGGTGTTGGGATCTAGGATCCACCTCAGTAAACCCTAACCTTCTCTAAAGCCTATACACAGGCGACTAACATCTTGGAATTCATCTACGTGCTTGGGCACCTTTATGGGCCCTATTTACAGGCGTCAGGATAAATTTCAAGTGTTAGGCTTGTGAAAGTCAAATGAAATCCAACTTCAAACCAATCCATTCTATAGACATAATCTAGGAATCCCTTCATTACAAATATCTCTTTCAGCCTTCCCAATTATCATAGTATAGTTGATTATACACTTGTAATTTCTAAGTGTATCAGATACCTGAACTTTGCCTGGAAGACAACGCTTGAGTCGTGGCTGTTACTTCAGTATGACCAGATTGAGTTGACCTACTCTTTCACTACATTTCAACCCATCCCAACCTTTTACGGTCTTTACCTTACCTTAGGGTCATGTCGTAATGGCTCACGACCCACAGACCCTAAGACTTCGCCTTGGCTCAGTTAGGTTCTCAAAACCATGCACATTGGTACAACATAGTTTTGGCCCCCTTTTAGCTAACTTGTCTACATTTTGCAGTAGCACAGAGTACTCTATAAGTATACAAATAATCTAAAATGAATCTACCATACATCACTCTCACAGTCAGATGTACTTGACTACCAAGATTGACACACACAACAAACCCCTAGAACTACATACAGTTTGATCCCAACAAAACCCTAGGAACACATAAACCATAAGATTCGGTATGTAAGCAACTTTAGACTATGTCTTAGGTTCAACTGTAATGATCACACCATGGGGGCGGTCAAGACCAATAACTTTACATTATATTTAACAAAGCATGGACTTTAGCATAATTTAAAATATGTGTGAATGAGAGAAGTCGCCCTAAAAAGGTGAGTATTTTGAGTGCCTAACACCTTTCCCAAATGCAACTAAACAATTTACCCCTAATCTCAAGAACTCATACTAGTACTAAGAGTCAAACCCCTAGAACTTTGGGTCTAAACTTCTCCTCTTTAGGTGAAGAGGAGAACCGATGTCCAACTCCATCAGTTAATCCCGAGTTGGTGGCGACTCCAAGTAAAGCCTAACCTTCCTATAAAAGGGTTAACGACCTTTCACGCACCGGCATCACCCGCCGAAGAGTGGGCCCAAAAACCATGGAGGGCAAGGGAATTTGAACCCCTCTCGAATGCCGATGTCCACAGGGTGTGAATAAGATAATTCAATTTTTTAATTCCCTTAGTTAATTCAAATCACCCTTTCACTTAATTTGCTTAATCTTATAATTTATTTGCAATAGAAGTCTTTTGATTAGAAAATTACTTGTCTTTAAACCAATCATTAACCACGAGCCTCCGTCATGCACTATAGTGTTACCTGTAGCAAAGCGGGAGCAGAGTTAATAAGCTCCCTACGATTATTTGGTTTGACCTTTTTAATCTTAAGTGTTAATGTGAACAATTGTAATGATTGAAATAACTATAAATGAATTACTCAATAAAGTAAATGCAAGTAATCAAGAACGAGCACACAACATAGAGAATTTATAGTGGTTTGGTACAACGACCTACGTTCTCTCTCAAAAGCTCATAACTGAGCTATATAATTTTATTAAGATTGAAACAATACAATCAAAGCCAAAAAAATTTATTAAAAAAAGCCTAACTACTTGCAGTTTAAGTCAATCTACACTTGGTGTCTCCAGCGAGTGTAGTCTACGCTTTCGGTGTCTCTGATGGAAGTGCCAAGTTTATATTATCGGTGTCTCCAATGATAGTGTTAGGTCTATTCCCAGTGTCTTTGGCGAGAATGGTTTACACCTTCGATAAGGTGCTTAGGTTTACACTACTAGTGTCTCTGGCGGTAGTACTTAAATCTCCCGGTGTCTTTGGCAGGAGTATTCACAAGTATATATAAAAGTAAATTTTAATCAAATCATAGGGTTACCTTTTTTGAAGGTTGATGTAGCCTTTACCACAGTTTGGGAATGCTCCTTCTTGAGCAAAATAAAACTACCAAATCCCAAGTGAGTTTTAGTAGGGGTGGTAATTCGTGTTGGCGGGTCGGGTTTGTGTCCTGTCGAGGTAGGGGTATAAGACTATTTGGCTCAACCCTAACCTAACCCATTTATTAATCATGCCAAAGCGGGTCGACCTGTTTTGACCCAAAACACGTTTAAGGTCAACCCTAACCAGCTTATTTTTGTGTTAGGTCGTGTCGGGTTCATGGGTTATGTGGTAATTTGTCTTGGCAAGTCGGGTCCGTGTCGTGTCAAGGTAAGGGTATAAGACCATTTGGCTCAACCCTAACCCGACCCATTTATTAATCATGTCAAAGAGGGTTGACCTGTTTTGACCCGAAACATGTTTAGGGTCAACCCTAACCAGCTTATTTTCGTGTTGGGTCGTGTTAGTTTTGTGGGTCATGTCAAACATTGCCACTCCTAAGTTTCCCTTCCGACAACTCTTGAATCCCGTCTCTTGAAGATTTGCCTTAGCAGGGATAGGGAAGGGGCTTTGATTGGTCTATATCCTATCTAGGTATAGGGATTGATGAGCACAAGGTTAGAAAAAATAATTTATCTTAAGAACACCACAGTTTTGAGCAAAAAGTATTCAATGTGGTTCCAAACCAATTTACTTTGATCTCTGGTGCTTATACTTTTTTATAATAGACTTAAAGTCATAGTGTCCATATGATAAGAACATTTTCTAACGGTCAAATCATGTCCACCATTAATTTGTTTCAATTTTTTAAGTTTTTAAGCTAATCTAGGCATTTCTGGTACTTTGGATCAATCCTAGTTCTCACATCTCAACAAAATAAGCACCCGAGAATCCTTGGTTTGATCCTAGATCAATCCAAATAAGTTTGGATTGATTCAAAGTGATCGATCCAAAGTCTCTTTAATCCAAAAAAAAAATGCCTAAAAGGCTATAGAGACTTCGAAATCGCCCCTCTAAGGTTTGGAAAGGCCCATAGACCTTTGGAAAACTTTGTTATACCTTTGATGCACTATGGCCATGCCACCTTACCTAATTTATCTTTTGTGAGCTCAAAGTGAAGTATGAATCCTTCGAAATGGTTTTTTAAGTTCCCTGTTGGCTTTCCTTGAGTTGGTTCTTCACTTTGAGGTAGTTCTTCGTGCTTGGGGCAGTTCTTTAGAAAGCTCAAACCAGACAACCTTCTAGACTCTAACATAACTCCTTACATGTCTTAGTCTATACAATTTTTGTATTTTACAGCTCATGGAATTTACAATTTTTACATTAATAATATGTGCGTCATGGTGCGGGGTGTTACACATGTATATTTCTAGGCTTTCATAGTTTTGGTTTATATATTCATAATGATACCATGAGCTCTTTAGGGCACCCCCAATATAAGTTTTCAGATACCGCTATACAATTACAATCTATCTTTGCTCAATGGGTACAAAACACCCATGCTTTAGCACTTGGTGCAATAGCTCCTAGTGCAACAACTTCAATGTTAGATAGCTAGTTGCCTACTTTGGCTAGATTCGATAAAAGGGAAGACATTACTTGATGTTGGTGTGAGCTTAAGTGTTCACAAGGAAAATCCAAGCCTGTGAGTGCATGAAGAAAGGTGTACATGCGAAGCACCAAAACAAATCCCATAAAATTTGGAACAAGCCCAAGAAAAGGACATTGTTGGCACCATCCTAAAAATCTACCTACAGATGGATGACACGTGGATTTTGTTTAACTTCGGAACACATCCACAAAATAGGGACACGTGGTATACTCCCAACAAAGATGTAGAGTCAAAGTTAAGACACGTGTCGTGATATCCGACATGTAATTAACGTGGGTCATCATTTACACAAAGCAAGCGAAACAGGCGCTACACACCCCACGACAGGCATTCGCTACCACTATAGAGAACAAAAAAATTAACTACAGCAACAAAAAAGAGTGGAAAGTGGAAAATAACCAACCAGTGACGTGAAGAAGGAGTTACAACTGCCATAATTAATTGATTTGATATAAATAGGTGAAAGATGGAAGAAAGAAGTGATCCCAACATCATCATCAAATTTTATTCTATCTAAGGAGTAAGAGTAGATCTATCTTTTTTTTAGATAAGTAATAATTGTATTAAAAACCAAAAAGATTACATCCTAGTGTATGTACATTGAGTAGAATCTCTAAGGATTACAACTTTTAGATTTAGAAGAAAATCTTCAGGGTAGATGATTTGTTCATTGTGACCCATATTCCAAGACACAAGGATGTCTGCTAGTTGGTTACCTTTTCTCCTAACATGAATGATTTGAACAGCAGCGAGTTTTTCTTTTAGGTTCCATATTTGATGTACTAGACAAAGGATTTGCCAAGGACAATTCTTCATGTGATTCAGCACGTCTACTACAGTTTGGAGTCTGAAAAAATCCACAATTGAGGGCAACCTTTGTCTATGGCTACCAGGACACCACGCAAAATGGCATATATCTCCAACCAGAGAATATTCCGGGTTTGTGCCTCCCCAACATAGGCAACAATCGGTGTTCCCTAGTGATCCTGAAATACTCCTCCATACCCTACCCGGTTTTTGGTGAGTGACCCATCACATGAGAGTGCCCAGCTATGTGGTGGAGGATTTATCCATTTGCACATCTTTATGTTCTAGCTACTGATATTCCTTTCTAGCTCCTAGTTCTCTGCAATGTGTTGTTGCAGTGAAGTTTTTATCTTAGGAGTAGGAGTAATGTAAAATAGTCTATAATTATGTTCAAGAGGATTGAATCTAGTTCATTCCTTGGTTTCTATCACTGACTTGTTCAATATCAAGTTGTACAACTTTGAAAAGAGAAGTGACTCATTAAGTTGAGCAAGACGCTTGTATTGTGCTACCAATTATTGTATCAACAAAGTTTGGTTTTTCATTCATTCCCTTTGAAGTCTGTGAAATGTCATCTTTGTTAAGGCATGTACCAAACCCATTCTAATTACATGAGTTAACCAAACTCGGGACAAAGCGTGGAAGAAGAAATTTTTCCCAACAGACATTTCTACAAGCGCCTATAAGTAAGCAACGGTACCCACTCACACCCCAGAAAATCAGAAATTTATCAGCGCCTGCGAGCATCAATCTGAAGGTGACACGTGTTCTTAAGTCATGATATGACACACAACATTCCTAAGTAGGGGTGTGAATCATCTCCCATCTGAATGGATAGATTTCACACAAATACCAATCAGTGTGGGAAACGTGGCCTGACAAAGGGTGTATGGGTCAATATACATGGGCCAAAGGAAGGTATTATGATAAATACATAATGGATAAGTACTGTGTATTTTTTAATGTACCCTTTGTTAGACAGCATGTCATATCCTGACAAAAACTGGTGTGGTACCTGTCCATTCAAATGCCAAGGAGAGAACCAAAGTCAACACCATTAAGACCTTGCTATGTGTCAAAGCTTAAGATCACTAAGGGTGCGTTTGGATTCATAGAATTGGGATTAGTCTTGGAATTCTAATTCTGCAGAATTGAAAACCACCGGACTGATAACCCAGTGAACCAGCACCTCAGTCAATTCGGTTTTCTAATTAGATTGTTTGTGTTAAAACCAATCAAACCTGGTGGATTTTTGTTGAACCACCCAATCCAACCAAATTATTGGCAACTGGTCAGATTTTGATTTTTATGTCAAATAACTAAATTTTAGCAAACTCTAGAAGTCTAAAACGTTGTTTCTTGCTAAATTAGTGTGACTATTTTGGTAATTGTCAAATTAGTGTGGCTATTACTGTATAGAAATTTGATTAAAGACATTTTCCATAAAATGTTAATGTTTCAAAGCCTCATTCAAAATTTTGAGGTCTGGGATTTAATAGCTCCTTCTATATCCCACAAGATATTTGTTGATGATTTACTCTTGTCTAATAGAATTAATGGGGCCACAATCAATAAAATTAAAGAAATGCGTGATGCCTATGAAAAGTGATCAGGACATAAAATCAATTTTGAAAAATCATTAATGCATTTTAGCAAAAATGTTAGCCAAGAGAAAAGAGAAGAGTTTATTGCTATGATGGAGGTAAAACAACAGAGAAAAATGAAAAATATCTTGAGAAAAATCTCCTTTTGGATCAGTCAAAAAGAGAAGCCATCAATTTTTAATCCAAAAAGTGGAAGCAAAATTGTCAGGCTGGAAGGAAAAACTATTATCTCATGCGGGGAGGACAATTTTAATAAAATTAGTATTGGCGGCTATCCCAGTGTACTTCATGGAAACTCACTGTAATCCAAATGAGACATGTAAATAGATAAATTCAGCACAAAGAGATTTTTAGTGGGGGTTCAAAGAAGGAGAAAATTATTTATATTTAAAAGCCTGGAGACTATTTTAGCAAGAAAAAATAAAACTAAACAAATGTAAACTCGGTTTTAAAGACATGGAGTTAGTTAACAAATCTTTTGTCTCTAAGCTAGCTGACAATTTCGAAAAAACCCGGATGCAATCTAGGTTAAAGTTTTTAAAGCAAAACACCTAAGAAACCAAATGTTCTGGATGGAAAAATGTCCAAACTTGGCATCCAAAACATGGTCGAGCATTATGAAGTGCAAGAAAATTTTAAAAGAATAAGCTTATTGGCTGATAAGGAATGGATCAACCACAAAAGTATAACATGACCCATGGATCCCAAATTCCAAATTACTAATGGAGTTGGTTATCCCGGGAATGGATGAAGTTAATTGGATATAGGATCTTAGAGTTAATCAGGTACGGAGTCTAATTGACTTAAACTCCTAGTCCTGGAAGGAAGATTATATCAGGACTCATTTTGAATTGGTAATAGCTAACAAGATCTTACAAATTAATTTGTCTACAAGAGACTCAATTGAAGATGACAGTATAATTTGGATAAAAACTCCTTCAAGTAAATTCTCATCCAAATCAATTTATAAAATTATTTTTGATTCAGTAAGGTCTTCTTCAGCCATGAATGCTGAAGAAAAAAATCCTAGCTGAAATTATGGAAAGAAAATAATGTACCATCAAGGGTTCTTTTATTTATCAATTGATATATCAGTGGAGCTTTACTTCTAAAGAGAATTATGGGAAAAAAAATTATATCAATATGTGATCCCAATTGCCCTATATGTAGTCTTGAGAGCGAGACCATTGATCATTTATTTTTTGACTGGGAGCTGGCTAAGGTGGTGTGGTTCAGGTCACCTTTAGGACTTAGACTTAGACTTAGACTTAGAGAGTACAATAATTTATTTTCAAGATTTCATAAAGGAATGGCTATCATATCTTCCTTCCTGTGGGAATTTTCATCAAAGGGTAACAATTTTATGGTTCATTTGGAAGGTGCGAAACAAATTAATGTTTGAATAGAAACCGATATTGGTTGAATCTATCATAGACAATGCCATGAAGCTATCTGAAGATTATAATTCTTCCTCAAGGGATAGTAGCAGTTTCAAGTGTCCCTTGTCTTTCTCATTGGACTCCTCCTCCTCTTGGTTCTCTTAAGATAAATGTTGTTGGTTATTCAACAAGAAACTATAGTGCAGTAGCAACAATTGCCAGAGATCACTCTGGTTCTTTTATCCAAGGAGAATAAAAAAAAACTACTTCCCTACAGACCAGAAAAAGCAGGAGCAATGACTTTTTACTTAAGTTCAATCCTATTAATCCTAGTGAATGAATTTTCAAATATCCCTGTGTATCTGAAAGGAGATAGCAGTTTGATTGTGAAGGTGCTCAATGATTCCAATGCTCAAGTCTCCTATACGATTCGGAATATTGTATTAATGTCATAATATTGTTCTCCAATATGCCCAATTGTCCATTTCACAAGTTTCTTGAGATTGAAATAAAGCTGCCTATGCCATGAAAGGTATAGCATTAGGGAACATGTTTCTCTCATATGGAATGATACTTCTTTCCCTCACAGAATCTCTTCAATTCTAGCAATGGATATTTGTAATCATAAATAAATTCAAGTTGAATGAAATTGAGCTAATGTTACTTACAAAAAAAAAAGTATTTTAAGAATATGTGATATAAAATTGTTATATAATTTTTTCAACTTATTTTCTTATTTATTTAATATATTTTTATTTGTACAGAATATTTTTTAATTTTTAATTGACCCTTCGATTCAACCAATGATCAGTGTCAGTGACCCACTGGTTGAACCATTGACCCAAGTTCTCATTCGAATTAATGTCTAGTTCGAATTTAATAACCTTAGAGTGAAACGAGAAGACATGTTGCAAAAACATATTGGAGTCTGTCTTCTTCGTAGATGTCTTATAAAACAAAATTGGAAATAACAGCCTGTGGGTTATTATCTCAATTCCATTGATTTGGGATTTCAATTCAGCATTCTAATTCCATGGGGATTTTACCCAAATCCATTTTTGTAATTTCAATCAACCCCAAACAATAAAAATGGATTTAGGTATATATCCCAATTCCATTTTCACTTTTTTAATTCCCTAAATCCAGACGCACCCTAAGTAAGCACTTGCCACGTGTAATCCTTATTAGATTACAAGTGTAATCCAATGGAGCTTATAGGCCTACTCAGCCTATTTTGGATTTTTTTTCTATGAATCCTAGTTGTTCCCAACAAACCAGCTGCCAGTTTGGCAAAAGCAGGAAACTTCTCAATCCCCTTCTCCCCTTTTTTATGTTGATTTTGAATAGAGTTTGGCTCTACCAACATGATAACAAGGATTGTACGCTCCACACCATGGTCAATAACAAACGAATCATACATAAAAGCTATGTAAGCTTCACACCTGTGGTGGAATAGGACATGGACTCATGTACAAGAACGTTTTTAGATTTCTTTATTTCCTTCTTTTTGACCATTTGATCTGTAAAATTTATATTTGCAATATCTAATGAGTGTCTCCATGTCGTATAAAGGTGACAGCAGCCTAATAGTGAAGATGATAAATAAGGGAACTACTAGTTGCACATCAAAATTTTTTGAACCCACCTCATTTTTTTTTCTTTTATACTCTTTCCCTCATCTCTCTCCTACCTAAAACACCCCTCCCTCCCACACCTTTGGCAACCACTTCGGCTGTTGCAACGACCCTCCGACACCCCCTCCTCTCTCTCTCCCTTCCCTCTATCTCCCTCCCTCTCCCGCACTCGTCCCTCTCTCTCTTTCTCCCTCTTCCTCTGTCTCTCTCCCTCTCTCTCTCCCCTCCTCCTCTCCCCTCTCCCGCCC
>JAOXJP010229609.1:0-10920 GCA_025762735.1 Platanus orientalis | reverse complement strand
ACAAAATTACCACTAATTAACACTTCTAAAATAACTAACAGGAAAATAAACTACTCTACTAGAATTAACAAAGAGGACTATCCATGGTCATCCAATTTCTTCTTTTTTGCATAGAATGCTCATACATCAAAGTTAGCCTAAGCTCCGCCCAAAGTAAAAACGCCATAGCCCATCTTTGGCCCGAGCCCTAACTCAACCATGTTATTCAACCCATTATTAAACAATGTGCTTTGGGTTGAGTTCGGTTTGGCCTAAACTTAACAACCCATGGGCTTTTAACCATAAAAAATAATATATTATAAGATATAATATTCCATATAATTTATATTTTTGTTTTTTACATTATATATCATATAATATTTAATATATATTGGGGTTTGGGTCGGGCTGGGCCTTTCGGGATGAGCTAAGGCTTGACCGAATTTTGAACGTAACTTAGGGCCTGAACTTAGCCCAACCCAAGTCACATTTGCCCAGCCTACCCAAATTTCGGACTGGATAAGTCAAGCTTTATGTTAGACTGGCCCAAGTTGTAGCTTCATTTTAATGCCTCATGAATGAAGCTAGATCTCTGAGGCAATTTGACATTGGATGAACTGGTGGTTGATTGATTCTCCACTTTTCATGCACATCGAGCACACATGATGAAGGAGTTATCGCTTTACGCCTCTATTGGATCATGTCACAAGTGTCGATATTTTTAGACTACCTCCCTTCCAAAGGCAAGCACTTAGGAAGGGCTGAAATTTTCCATACAATCTTACGAGAGAGTAGGATAATAGGACTTTCTCCAAAACCCAGGTTGATGAGGCCATCTTTCATTGGATTGAGAGGTATAAGCCTTTATGGAAGCCAAAGACTAAACTTAGGAATCATTGAAGAAGTATAATTGTTGTCCACAGTTTTAGGCTTTATTTTTAGTTGTTTTCTTTATATTTTAGGAAGGTTTTATAATGAGATTGATGTAATAAGACCATATGAGCCATGATGAGGGGTTAAGATTAATTTAGAATAGTTTAGGACTATTTTAAGAATTTTTTAGAATTTTTCTGTGTTTCTTTTGGATGACCGTAAAATGGGGGGCTATTTTGGTTCAATTTTGGGTCAATTTCGTTTTTTTATTATATATATTATAAATAGGTCTTAAGATTTCATTATATGGGAGTTTAAGAAAATTAATGAATTGAAGAGCTTCAGAAGCCCACGGCTGGTTATCTACTCAAATTCTCACGTTTTAGGTGAGTTCTCTCTCTTTCTTGATTTCTTCTTATCTATCTTCTCTAATCTCCATCATCTTCACATCCTCTTTCAATATCTCAGCAAAAAAAATAATTCTTTTATCTTTAAATCACCTTCTACTACTTTCTTTTATAAACCCCATCGTTCCTATACATCATCTCTCACTTTCTATATTCTTTTCCACCTTTGTTCTTACCTCTTTTTGTTAGTTTCTTGAATTCTGGAAAATTTTCATCAATCACTTTTTTTCTAATTATTTCTTCAAATCTTTACATAAACCTAATTCCTTCTAGGTTTATTCATCCTATATCCTAACAAACCCATTCATACAAGAATCCCCAATTTTCAACCATAATTTCTAGGTTTTTTTTTGAAAACCCACATTTCTTGAACCCTAAACTTAACTTTCTTGCAATTTTAGCCATTTTTAATCTTTTGCATTTTTTTCTTGATTTCTGTTCAATTTTATTAGATTTCTTTTTTCCCTTTGATAACCCAATCCTTCTTGAATTAGTTTATTTAAATCTTGATTAATTTCTTTAAAGATTTGGTTTCTTGAATACTTTTTTTTAAAATTTTTTAGCATTCTTTAATTTCAAGAACATTTCTTTTTTGGTTTATATAATTAAATAAGTGTAGGAATCTCATTTTCCACAATATCTTACATCATATTTGGTATCAGAGCCAGGTTTTCCAATTAATTCTTATTAATTGGGACCCTTTCTTGAAGCAAGATCCTAAATTTTCTTTGTTTAAGTTTAAAATTCTTGAAAACAATGTCTTTATCTTTTGATTTAACCGTAACCTCTTCTAAAATTTTAGGATTCTTTTAAGATACCCTTAAATTTATTTAGGGCCTATTTCAAAGTTTCTAAATCATTTTAGAGCTTACCCTAAAACCAATAAATAGCCCCCGATCCATTTTTCATCAATTTTAAGAATTTTTCAAGACCCTAAACTTTTAGGGTTTTCTCCAAAGCACATCATTCAATTCCTCTCTTAAGATCCTAAAATCTTTTTTGGTGCTTTCCACAATTTTAGGGTTACCATGAAATTGTTGAGTAAGCCTTAAACACCATGGTAGGGGTCAGTTATTTGGTAGCTAAAGTTAAGAAACAGACCAATGATTTAGAAAACACCAATGCCAAATTGACTAACTACAAGGGTACACTTGAGACTGGTGTAGTAGCTTATGGGGACTGTTAAAAATCTTTGATTGGACATTTAAGGATTGAAAAAGGGTAAAGTGTTTGTTCAAGAAGGGGAATCATCACAGCTGGTCTCTTCCCCTAAATTGCGAATGGATACCCTTACTCATGATACATCTTTTATCCAATAGCAGGAGGAGACTTCCCTCAGGAGAAAGCATATGCAAAGATCCATGACACCAATTTACACAATCCTTCATGATTCAGATAGGCATGTTCGACTGGATGTCCCAGATTTCTATGGTCATTGGGATCTAGAAGCATACTTGGATTGAGAGCACAGTATAAAGGCTCATTTCAGGTGGCATGATGTGCCAGAGAGACAAGCTTCATTTTGTTGAGGCTAAGTTAAAGGGAACATCACTTATGTGGTGATTGCAGTATAAGGAAAGCTATGCGAGGGAAAATTTAGGAGTTATGTTGACATGGGATGAATTGAAGGCAGCCATGAGTAAGAGGTTCAAGCTCAGGATTACAGACAGAGGTCATATATTCAGTTGAATTAGCTAAGCAGGGAACTTTATCGGTTGAAGAGTACACTAATAAGTTCCAACACATGGCTAGTCGACTGACATCAATTGGAATGATGAAATTCTTGTCTCCTTGTATAGGCAGGGATTACAACTTCATATTTCTTGAGGGCTCAGTTTTCACTACCACACCAGTGCCAATGATGCTATTAAGATAGAAGAAGAAATGAAAATGCATTATACCAAGAAGCCGATTATGGATGGTAGTTCTAAAGGTGTAACAGTTGGTCATTTATCTTCTAGCAAATCTATGCATCAAACCAAGAATTCACCACTTAGATCCTTATGTTAGTTTTCACCATCCAACTCTAGGGGATCTAAGGGTCTACTGTTGCGACTAAACCCACAAACCAAAGAGAAAAACGAAATAGACAAGAAACACAAAATACACAGAAACACAACGATATATGTGGTTCGGCTTATAGCCTACATCCACGGGTGAAGATGACAAGAAATTTCACTATCAATCAAAGGAGATTACAAGGAAATCAAAATCTCAAACCTTAAGCCTCAAATACACCCTTCCGCCCCTTTCTCTTTTTGTCAAAGTCGGGATTCTTCCTCAGAAAACCCTAATGCATCTTATATATATGCGGTTACCATAATAGAATCGAACTGGGTCGCAGGTCGGGTCGGGCGGCTGGGGGCATCTAGAACACAAGGTAGAATTCGAGCCACATTCATCAAATCTCCACAAAACAAAAACTCCTCTAGCCGTCCTCACACAAGCCCCTTAAGGGCACTTAAGTACTACCAAAACCAATCAAGTCAAAGTAGTGCTTGAGCTTGACTGTAGGAATGGGCTTGGTCATCATATTTGCTGGATTCTCTGGTGTAGCAATTTTATTTACTAAGATAGCACCATCAGAAACCACATCTCGAATAAGGTGAAGTTTGACATCAATATGTTTGGTCCTTTCATGGTACATCTGATTTTTAGTTAGATGTATGACATTCTGGTTATCACAATACACAATAATTTGCTCATGCTGGAACCCTAGATCACCAACCAAACCTCTCAGTCGAATAGTTCCTTTACTGCCTTTGTAGTTGTCATATACTCTATCTCATTAGTAGACAAGGCAATTGTGGACTGTAAAGTTACCTTCCAACTGATGGCACCATCACAAAGAGTGGAGACATACCCTGTCAGAGACCTCCTCCTATCCAGATCTCCAACATAATCAGAATCAACATATCCAACAACACTACCAGAAGTGTCATTGCCTTTGTCATATACCAACCCAATATCTGAAGTACCTCTTAAATACCGAAGAATCCATTTTACAGCTTACTAATGTGCTATTCCAGGTTTATCCATATACCTACTAACCACACTAATAGCTTGTGAAATGTTTGGCCTAGTGCACACCATAGCATACATAATGCTCCTAGTAGCACTAGCATAAGGAACACATGACATGTATTCCACTTTCTCCTTAGTCCATGGCGATAAAACAGTTAAGAGTTTAAAATGAGCTATAAATTGAGTACTCACTAGTTTCGACTCTTTCATACCAAAGCGGTCTAACACCTTCTCAATGTACCCTTTCTGTGACAAGTACAATCTGCTTGCTCTTCGGTCCCTATGAATTTTCATACTCAATATCCTCTTTGCAGCACCCAAATCTTTCATCTCAAACTCACCACTAAGTTAAGCCTTTAATTTGTTGATCTCAGACATGGTTTTAACAGCAACTAACATGTCATCAACATACAACAAGTAAACAAAAGAACCATCTGAAAGCTTCTTGTGATAGGCACAACTGTCAAACTTACTCCTACAGTAGCCATTTCCAACCATAAAGGTATTAAACCATTTATACCACTGCCTAGGAGATTGTTTCAAACCATATAAAGATTTCTTTAATAAGCAAACATGGTCCGCCTTTCCCTGGATCATAAACCCCTCAAGTTGATGGATACAAATTTGCTCCTCTAGTTCACCGTGTAGAAAAGCAGTCTTGACATCAACCTGCTCAAGCTCCAAGTCAAACAGAGCAACCATGGAAAGTAACACCCGAATTGAGATATGCTTCATAACAGGTGAAAACACTTCATTGAAGTCAATGCCCTCTTTCTGAGTATAGCCTAATGCCACCAATTGTGCTTTGAACCTTGCATCTTCCACCCTTGGAGTTCCCTCATTCTTCTTGAAAACCCATTTACGGCCCACAATCTTTTGGCCCTTTGGCGGTCTCACTAGCTTCCAAGTATGATTCTTGTGAAGAGATTCAATCTCCTCACTCATGGAAACAATCCATTGTGTTGACTCTCCACTAGTGATGGCCTCATGATAAGTACATGGTTTCTGAACTTCAATATCCTTTGTCACACTAAGTGCATAAGCAACCAAATCTGTATGGCCATGTCTTTCAGGTGGTCTAATCTGCCTCATTTCCCTATTCTTAGCCAGATTATATTGTTGCTCTTGTGGTGCGTCTTCCTCCTCCTCAGGATGTTGCACTCTTTCCTCATCTACTTAAGCTGGAACATCTTCCTTAATGTTTTCTGAAGCTTTAATCTCAAGCTCCATCTTCTCCCTGATACTGCGGTCTTTTCCTGTATCAAGACACTCCTTCTTAGGATTCAACATAACAGACTAATCAAAGGTCACATCCTTGCTAATAAAAAACTTTGATGACTTGAAATCAGGGCACCACAACCTGAATCCCTTTACCCCATCTGCATATTCTGGAAATATGTACTTCTTTGCTCTTGGCTCCAATTTACTCTCATTCACATGAGCATAAGCAGGACAACCAAATACTCTCAAATTAGTGTAAGTAGCAGGAGAACCAGACCAGACTTCCTCAAGAGTCTTACACTCGATAGCAGTTGATGGAGACCTATTCACCAAATAACAAGCTGTGTTAACAGCTTTAGCCCAGAATTCCTTGGACAACCCAACATTAGAAAGCATAAACCTTGCCATCTCCAATAGTGTTCTATTCATCAGTTCTACAACACCATTCTATTGTGGTGTATTTTTGATTGTGTAGTGTCTCACAATCCTTTCATTATTACAAAACTCATTAAATGAACCCCCACAGAATTCCATGCCATTGTCAGTTTCTTGCAATACCAGTTTGTTGCGACTAAACCCACAAACTAAAGAGAAAAAAATAGACAAGAAACACAAAACACACAAAAATACAACGATATACGTGGTTCGGCTTATAGCTTACATCCACGGGCTAAGATGGAAGGAAATTTCACTATCAATGAAAGGAGATTACAAGGAAATCAAGCTCTCAAACCCTAAGCCCCAAATACACCCTTCCGTCCCCTTCTCTCTCTGTCAAAGTCGGGATTCTTCCTCAGAAAACCCTAACACATCTTATATATTTGTGGTTACCATAAGAGAACCGAACCGGGTCGCAGATCGGGTCATGAAAATGGGTCGTGGGGATTGATCACCAGTACTTCTCTGTGACATCAGTAGCATCTGAAACACAAGGTAGAATTCGAGCTATATTCAACATCTACTTCCAAATCCAAGACATACCAATTCTTTAATTGTAAGGTTTTTGGACACCACAAGTCTCAATGACCTAGCAAGTTTGTGGGGATTACAGATAATATACATCCTCAGGATGCTAACTCTGAGTAGGAAGAGCCAACCGATGAGATGATCTTAGAGTGCAAGCGGGAATTGGCAAAGGAAGCTAAGGAAAGATCAGCTAAGGGATTCACAAGGTTAATGCATCCTATGTTCACTATATATAGGATGTGTCTAATGCCACTAAAGCCGAAGTAGAAACAATCTACTTTTCCGTGTTAGCCAACACCACATGATGGACTGGGAATCTTTGGACCTCCACCCAAACTCAACAGGGTTGAGTTTTTTAAGGGGAGGGGGGGAAATGATGATGCAGCCTTTAGCGGATTGAGAGGTACATGCCTTTATAGAAGCTAAAGACTAAGTTTAAAGGATCATTGAAGAAGTATTATTGCTGCCAATAGTTTTAGGCTTTATTTTTAGTTGTTTACTTTTTTATTTTCGGACTGTTTTAGCAATGAGATTTATATGATAAGGCTATATGAGCCATGATGAGGGGTTAAAATTAATTTAGAATAGTTTAGGACTATTTTTACGAATTTTTGAGATTTTTTGTTGTTGACCGTATATGGTGGAGGGTATTTTTGGTATAATTTCATTTTTTTTTATATTATAAATAGGTCCTAAGACCTTAATGTACGGGAGTTTAGAGAAAATTAATGAATTGAAGAGCTTTGAAAGCCTATGGCTGGTTATTTCCTCCAACTCTCACAATTTAGGTGAGTTCTCTATCTTTTTTGATTTCTTCTTCTCTACCTTCTCTAATCTCCATCTTCACATCTTCCTCTTCATTCTTCTTTTTCTAATTTTCTATAAAAAATTAATTATTTTCTCTTTAAATCATCTTCTACTATTTTTTTTTTATAAACCCTATTGTTTCTACACATCATCTCTCACTTTGATAACCAAATTTTCAAAGTTGGTTATCTTTTTATTAGTTTCTTGAATTTTGGAAAATTTCCAGCAAACACTCCTTTTCTATTTACTTCTTCAAATTTTCATATAAACCTATTTCCTTCTAGGTTTATTCATCCCATACCCTAACAAACCCATCCATACAAGAATCCCTTATCTCTAACCCTAATTTTTAGGTTTTCTTGAAAACCCACATTTCTTGAACCTTAAATCCAATTTTCTTGAAATTTCAGCCACTTTTAATCTTTTGTATTCTTTTCTTGATTTTTATTTAATTTTATTAGATTTTTTTTTCCTTTGATAACCAAATCCTTCTTGAATTAGTTTCTTTGAATCTTGATTAATTTTTTTAAAGATTTAGTTTCTTGAAATACTTTCTTTAAATTTTCAGCATTCTTTAATTTCAAGAACCTTTCTTTTTTCGCTTGAGATAATTAAACAAGTGTAAGAATCTTGATTTCCACAATATCCTACATCACAAGTTCCATAAGGAATTTGAAGAAAACTCTTCTCTAAAGTTCTGAGGTCAACTTGATGGTCTTGCTTCTTCTGAGAAATGAAAGCCTCTTGAAAATTCTATTTTAGAGAGGTGGCTTTCTTGATCTCCACCTTCCTCAGACCCTTATGGGGACTAAGATCCCTAGACAACCCTGAAGGAGTGTCTAACACACATTTAGAAACGGTTTTATGTATAGCTAGGGAAATTTAAAACAAGTGTGGAAATTTGGAGCTCAATGAGCTGACCTCCACCAATTGTTCTCCTAAACTCTAATTGTCATATCTAACAAAATGAAAATATAAATAAAATGGTGAACAATTCTACTTACGCTCTTTCAAGAACAGATTGGGGTGCCTCTTCTCACTTGATTGGAGTTCCACCCATTTGGGTGTAACCAATACTTAGCTTGATGACCATGTGCCAAAGGCGCAAAGGTTCTTTAGGGAATCTCTAAAACCATTTTGCCAACAAGGCGATATTCCTCTCTTATAACATCCCTATGCTAATTCACCACCTTGCTTCGATCTACTTGCAACCTCGTAGTTAATCATATGGTCTTAGAATCTTTAGGCTCCCATTTTTGCTAACACACACGCACAGATATATTGCTAAATATCATTATACTTTGGTTCTCCACTTGTCAGTACATTGTGATTAAGTTTCTAAACTTAAGAAGCCTTAATGTTTGCTGTTTGTTAGGTAGGATACAATGTCGTAACACCTAACCGACACAGTATTGGAAAGGTCAGTCCAAGGTCCTTGCATCATGTCCTCTTGCCAAAAGAAAAGGTCCCTGCACCATGTCCACTTGCATTCAGATGTATGCATATCATCTCGATCATTTTATTTTCTTCTCTTTTTATATTTCAAGGTATGAGGGTACACTTTCAATGTTAATTCAGGGGCCGTGGAATCACTCGATCTTGATTCCTTTGGGATCTCCATTATTCCATCTAGTCTGGTGGGTGGTTTTGTTTTCTTATTTCTTATTACAAATTGATAAGATTCAGTACATTAAAAATGCATTTCGGCGGAGCACTGTCATTGTTGACGAACATGAGACCACACTGTGATGCCGGTACATTGTCCATTAAAGTGGATTTCCACAAGGTGGTCTCCATTTTTATTGTCAACTGGTGTGTGCATTCCCCATTAATTATCCATCATCCGTTTCAGTTGCGCGATGTGATACTAATGAAAAGAACCACTTTGGTGTTAATGCGGTTAGCTTGCCATCCTTTCAGGTAAGCGCATATGTTATGTATGTTGAGGATGTGCTTGAAGTCGCATCTGATACTGTGGTAGTACTGCACGAAGCTGCAGCTTCCCGGGTAGGGAGGGCTGAGCATTGCTAATGATGTTTCTTAGGTTTTATATGTAATCAATTCTCTGGCTGCTAGTTTCTCTTGCATTTCCAAAAATGGTGGCGATCTATGTTGCGTGGGCATTGTTATATCTGGAGATCTATGTTTCATCTACTTGACATTTGTCAAGAAATTAAGTGTGTACTTGTGTGGCTCATGTTGATGTGGCCCTTACGTGCTTGGTTGTGAAAATGAATTTGAAATGATGTTCACACAATGCACACACTTGCACATATGAGAGGGATGGTGACATAAGTGTATGCAGATTACCCCTTGATGATTCACTGCTAATTTCTATGCGTCATCTTTGGCTTTGGTGGATGTACATTGCTGCATGGTGTGTTGCAACCCCATCAAGCAATACAGTAGTCATTCTCAAAATATCATCCATCTTACAGCTTTGCATCCCTCGTGTGTCATTTGTTGCCAAAATGCTTTTGCCTTTTAGATTGCCATTTTACTTCATCGTACAATTTATTCTTAAAATTGTTGGAATCATTAGAGAAGAAGTTCCTAATACTCTTTTGGGTTTTATCCTGTTGCTTGTTTCAATACTTCATGGTTGTGGGTTTCACACCCCAACTTATCTATACCCCCTCTTCTAAAAATAGTTAAATAAAGGTTTCTCTGTAATGGGTTATTTATAGCAAACTTTAAGTAGTTTTCAAAATTGAATTATCTCGTAATGATGATGATTGTAGTAAACACCCTTCTTGTTTATCTATATTAAGCAGTTGGTACTTCCAGTGCTTGATTTATGGGATTGGACCCTTTCAATTATAAGAAGCATCAAGCAGATGAATACATGTAAATTGGGGATATCTGATCTCTCTTAGCCAAGTTGGAAACCCATTAGGCCAACACTGAGCTTGGGAGAACGAGTTCCATACTTGGCCAATACATAAATAAGCTGTATGGTTCGCTGTTCTTCTGACATGATTTATAACGACTCTGATAAAGACCAAAACAAGATTTAATATCGCCAACAATGTTGCTAAATTATTCCCATTGGGATTCTTCAGCATTGGCTCCAAGAGACTTTGAGATAGTCCATATATTTAACACTAACAAGGATTTAAAACAATGCTCCAAAACAAACCATGATCCATACAACCATGGTTTAGAAAAGCCAGATTGACAGCAGGATCGGTGTGGGTCAATTCCAATCCGGATCGGACGATTCAGTGCAAAAATTATACAATTAACTCCAAGGATTCGCAAAAAATTATACAATAACTTCAAGGATAGGGCGATCCCAATCAGATCCCTGAATCCCAATCCGGATCGATCCTTGAAACCATGCATAGTTGCATACATTCATCCCATTGGTTCATGAATTAAAAAAAAAAACACAAAACAAATGGTTGGCACACATCGTAAAACAGTAAACAATAACAACAGACAACCACATGGTAGTTTGGTAACCAAACTAAAGACATTTACTATAAATCCACCATTAATAATCATGCTAATAGCGGTCTCCTGAATTTCTTAACAATTATTAACACAAAACACCACCTAACAAACGGGAAATGCAATGCACTCGGGCATCAATAAAAGAAAGGGCATAAATGGTTGTTTAAAAGTATTCTTTCCCATAAAA
>JAOXJP010229608.1:0-10920 GCA_025762735.1 Platanus orientalis | reverse complement strand
TGTATAAGAGACAGATATATATATATATATATATATATATGCATATTTTTTGGAAATCTTATTGTCTTTTGATGCCAACGGTAAATAATTAAGATGGTAATAAAATAAGAGTGATTATTTTTCTGGATTATATATTCTGGGCTATAAGTCTATCTGATCATTACATCTATGGATTAATATGAATCTATACTGTACCTTCCTTTTCATATTGTTTGGTTGCCATGAAAAGGTCTTTAAATGCAATTTTTTTTTTGAAAAATCATTTTTAAGCAGTTTAGTTGCCATGAAAAGTTGGTTTTCTCATGATTCTTGTTTTTTCTTTTTTTGTGAGATTTTTTTTTTCTATACAATTCAAGGCAAGTAGGCTGGGCCAAGATTAATATGAGTTTATTTATTTATTTTTTCAATTAAAGTATTTTTTGATCCTTCTTGAATAAATTTAACTGTGTCGGCATATTGTTGCCTAAAAACATAACTATTGTTTTTCTATAATACTCTTTGGAGATTTGTAGAGCTTGCATTTGAATGAAGTAATCCCCATTACAGTTTGAAATAATCTTTCAACACCATTGGAAAGGTTCTTTTCTTCCCTAAGTAAAGAGTTTGCATCAATAAGATGATAGGTTGTACCATGTGGTTTTTTGCATCTTTCGTTTATATTTGAAGAAAAGAAAATGTTGAAATAGGACTCACATTTAAATATTTGGCAAGGTGAAATAGTCTACCCCAGCTTAAGGTGGGATAAAGTGTGTCATATTCTGCGGTGTGACATATACCCCCCAAAAGTGGAAATCGTTTACAAAAAAAGTGAAATCATCCATCTAAGTTGTTTTTTTCCCTACTTTTCTGGGGTATGTGTTGCACTACAAACAATGCCACATTCGACCACACTTTGGACTATAATAGACATTTTCAACTCATAGTTGGCCTAATATATTTTGAATAAAACTGTTATAAATACCTTCTTATGATTGCAAACCAAATACACATTTTGACTTGTATCAATTGAGAAATTATTTGTTGAATGTGAAAACTAAGCAACAGTATTATTCAGGAACAACTTATTTGACAATAAAAATAATCACTTGTTTATAAACAATTTATTTGGTTAAGTCATAAGTAATAAATATGTTTAAACAAACAAAGCCACATTTGGATAAACTTATTTTTAACAACTATGACTTCTAGCAGTCCAGAAGTCATAAGTCCTTGTGTTTTTGCGTTTGGTTTGCAAATTAAAAAAAATACTTATGCATAAGTCATAAGTAGGAGAGAGAGTAGAGAATCAACTTAACTTGGGATCCAATAAATTACTAGATAAGTTGAGCAATTGACTTACGCGAAAATTTTGATAGATTGAAGCCTATAAATATAAATAACTTTTTCTGTCAAAGTCAATTATAAGTTTATGCAAACACTACCTTAAGGCCCAGTCTGGTTGCCATGAAAAGGTTTTCTCATGGCAAAATTTTCTCATGAAATCATTTTTAAGCTATCCGGTTGTCATGAAAAGCTGGTTTTGTCAAGTATTTCTTATGATTATTTTCTTTTCTTTTCTTGTGGGATTTTTCTTTCTATTCTTTTCTTTGCTTTTCTATGCAATTCATGGCAACCAGACTAGGCCTAAAAGTCCCTCCCAAAATTTATAAATTTACACACGATGTGCTCCAAATAATATTGCCACTTGTCATCAAGGTTTTTAACTGTAGTTTGTAGAGGAACCTTTGCCATTGAGGATTTTAGGGGATTGGATTTATTTTCCATGGGAGCAAATGTTCCCCTCTGTCCGGAGGATGACGAGGTAAGCCTCTTGAACGTCGTTCTGGATATATCCTCCTTGTCACTTCTATTCCAACGGATTGAGAATTGTCTCCATTGCCGTTTCAGTAGAAACTAACTGGAGTATAAGGTCAAAAAAATGGAAGCGGTAAGACTATGAATTGGATGGGGCTGACCCCAAGTCTGATTGTTCAGCCCAAAATTAGACGGACTGGGCATACAAAAATTTGGGCTGGGCCAAACTCTAACAGACTTAATTGCAGTCTGAGACCCGGCCCAGGCCAAAGTAGTTAACTCACAGGATGGCCTGGTTCAACCTGAAATAAGTAGCAATAAAGCCTAGCCCAAAATGGAAACACCTCCAACCTCTTGCATTCATAAAATCTAAAATTAATTCTCATTCAAAAGAGAAGCAGATTTGGCCCATGTGATATGTATTTAGACTAGGGGCAGTTATTGATCCAAAATTAACCAAAATTGAATGTGGAATGTTAGTTTCTAGCACCCTGAATTAGATCCAAAGCCCATTATTTTAAAATGAGCTGAATTTGGGTAAACTGTATTAGGCCATGTTTGGGCCTGGGCTGAGATTGGGCACACATGTAAAGTTTCGGGCTAGGCTCAGGCTAACATCAGCCCAACCCAGCCCGATTGACAACCCCGAAGCGGTGGTATCAAAATTTGCACTAAAAATTAGGTGCGAACGAATATTGTGAGAACTGTGAAAACAGCATCAGGGTATGGACACATCAGCGCCGAAAAGTGATAAGGGCCCCCCAAAAAGTGCAAATCACTTTTCGGTACTGATGCATCAGCCCCTCTGGTGCCGTTTTCACGGTTCTCACGAGATTCGTTCTCACATAATTCAAGCCCCAAAATTTGCATGATTCATGGAATCCGATCAGATCCTGTTCCAAATTTGTGAAAAGAATCGGGAATTGACGAGAAGCTTGATGAAGAAGTAGCAGCATCAGCACAAGCAAATGGGGAAGGTAATTACTCGAAACAGGGGAACTAGTGGGAGTAGAACGTGAGAATCCAGTATCACCAAGTGGGGGGAAGAGGTCCTTGTCACAATATCTACGGATGGAACTGGGATTAGGATTTATGGAATCACCGTAGGCCTTGTCTGGTTGCCATGAAAAGGTTTTTTCATGACAAAATTTTCTAGAAAATCCATTTTTAAGCTGTATGGTTGCCATGAAACGTTGGTTTTCTTATGTTTTTCATGCTTTTTTTCTTTCCTTTTCTTGTGGGATTCTCTTTTCTATTGTCAATATCTATATATATCTACCATTGTACGCTGGCCCGTTTCTTGTCCCGGCCATGAAGATTGGACCGGGTTTGGGTTAGTTAAAAGGCTAAAGCCCGTACAGTTAAGCTCAGAACCGAGGAACACACTTGAAATCAAAAGCGCCGAAAGGCGGGATATGAGATTCTTTGAGAAGGGAAAGATGGGAGAACAGCGGGAAACCCTTCCTTCCTCCGAACAGCAGCTCAATCTCGAGACCGTACGTAGGTCTGTTTCGAAATCTAGAATCTCCGTAACCCTAAATTTATCATTTTTACTCTTCTAATATGTTTCTCTCATCTTTGCTCATCTCTATTTTGTTCTTTGAATCAGTCGAATAAGCGAGCTCTCACAGATTCACAGAAGTTCCAACGATTTCTCTGATGTATCCCCTCCGGAGTCGGAGAGATTACTGGAAGATTGTGTTCTCCATCTCGAGGTTAGTTTCAGGTTTCTATCCCTTTCTTCTTTCGTCCCTGCTATTGTTTTTTTTTTCGTTTTTTTTTTTTTTTTTAATTTGTTCAATTGGGTGTAATCCCTGCACATTTTCTCTATTCTTTGTATGGTTTTTGGAAAATTTACAGAGCAGAATCAAGCAAATTACGTTGGAGTGTTCACATTTCGATTCATTAGGGTTAGAAGACTTGGGTAAGCAATCTTTGCATTTTTTCATGGTCAGCTAATACTTGTTTTTTGATTCATTTATATTTTTTGATATTAATATGCTCAGAGATTGGTCATCTGTAGTAATATTTGTTCATTGGAGTTGTATTCTGTTGCAAATGAAAGTTTTTTTTTTTTTTTTTTTCTTCTTGTTTTTTGATTTCTTGGATTGGTGTTCTATACTTTGATTTCTACAACTTTGTGCGTAAATTATCTCCTTTATCTTTTTTACAGTCACTTTATTTTTGTCGTATGATGCTCTTCTTTATGCGTTGGCATTTTACTTTTAAAGTTGGAAATATTGGAACTACTTTATGCGTTCATATAGATGCCTACTTGGACCATGCAAAGGAGGAGCTCAAGCTGGTGGAGGCTGAAAATGCGAAGGTGTTTAATGAAATTGAGGTTCTTACAGGAACCTATGTAGAAGGTAGGCTGGTCATAATATTTCAATTGAGTATCATGTATGCTTCTTCTTATGGTGAATTACTGTCTTCGTATTTTCAGATTCTACTCGATTGGAGAGTGATCTTGAAGGTTTGAGTAGTTCGTTGGAGCTCATTGAGTTGCAGGTTAGTACATCAAGAATTTTATGAAGTTCCAAAAAATGAGACATGAAGTAATGCTATAATTAGCTACTTTTTTCACTGATGAATAATGAGTGATTTTGTTGAATAGATAGAAAGGTATAAAGGTCGAATGTACAATAATGACCCCTGAAACAGCATATGCCACAAGGGAACCAGAACACATAAGAAAAAGCAATCCACATGGGAGGAGAGGGCTGCATCCCTAGCCTAGAGAGTCTGCTCTTAGCAAGCTCATCAGCTAGAGCGATGGATGACTTAGGAGCAACGTATTCAATTCTGAATGAACATTGAATATCTGAACTTTTTGGAATGAATTTGTACATCCTTTTAATCCATTGATAGTTCTGTACAAGTTATAAACTTTCAATCTGAACTTGGAAATCAATTGCTGATTCCCAAGTTTGATGCCAGGGAGAAAAAAGAAAATCTCTAATATGCGGCAAGCAGACTGGCTAGCAAGAATGAACATAAAAGTTCTGACAATAGAAGGCATGGTCTCTTTATTAAAATCTCTGACAAGGGTTTCTCACAAATACCCAAAAGCTTGTAGTGGAATAGAAGCTTGGTCATTTCCAAAATTGAAAATAGTTCCTTACAAAACTCAAGGGCTAAGAAACTAATGTCAGGCTTTCATCTAAAATAATCCAAGTCTACCTTTTATAATGACAAAACTATCCCTAAATTGTGCTAACATTAACCAAACTTCTAAGGTCTAACACTGTTTCAAGCCTAAAATGGATGGAAGCTGGAAAAATCCTTGAACACTACTGTAGATTTTAGAAAGGGGTTTTTTAGTGGCTCTGACAGATCTTCAGTTGGAGAGTTGATTCAAAATTATGAGCATTAGGGGATGAAAATGGATTGAGTTGGTCAGAGGGTAGCACCTATGAACCCTACACAAAGCCGACTTGTTTATTAATCGAGTTAAGAAAGTCAACCGTAGCTCAAAAAAGGGTCGGTTTGAGCTGGGGTTGGCTGGTTGTTTAGTAATACGCTAGTTTGGTTGGGTTGATCACTGAGGGGGTGGACTAGCCAAAACCCAATCAGTTGATTAGTCGTGCTAAAAATACCAACCTGAACTTTGTCTTCGCAGGTTGGGTTGACAGGTCTGGTAAGGACTTGCTACCCCTAATGGTAGTTTTCTTATGCCCTTGTTCAAATTTTATGATTATTTTTCGGAGTCAATCTATTGCACATCTTCAATTAGCTCCTAATTTTTTCTCTTTCTCTCTCTCTCTCTCTTCTTTTTATTTTGGGGGGGGGGAGTAATGTGAGATTTGACTTGGGCCAGTGGGTGACCTTTTACTTTCAGTGCTTTACAGTTTGAATAGGTGATTGTTACCAAAAGTCAATGAGTTTAGGTGTTCTCCAGTCTAAGAAGCATGGACATTGATATTGGACACAAGTACGATACGATACGGACACTGTGACATAGAAATTCTTGAAAAACTAGGATACGATATGGTAGGGATATGATAATTAATTAGTTAATAAATTTATATTTTGGCTACTATGTTTAAAAAATAAATAAGAAGCATAAAAAAGTTTGAAAACATATCTAAAACTATTTTAAAAACAATAATACATAGCAAAGAAGCACATTCATACCTATACAATGATATTTAGTCTACAAAGTATTAAGAGCTCAAATAAATTACAATCAAAATGAAAAAGAGAACTAAGTAAAAAGAGTAGATAAGTCTTCAAGATCATGCAAGTATGATCCTATATTTCCTTCATCACCACCACCATCCGTATAAAGATCGTTTTCCATTTCTGGTTCATCAAATGAAAGACTTGCATTCTTAAAAGCACCTGAAAAGTGTCCATTTTTCTAGCTAGTTCACCAAACTCTCTAGAATGCCGTGTCTTGGACATGTTCCCAATGTGTCCAAAAAATAATTTTTTATTATCCAACATGCCGTGGACACACATGTAGAGGTACCCTAGCGTGTCCGTGTTCGATACATGTTGAGCACGAACACCGAGGATTTTAGAGTGTCCGTGCTTTGTAGTCTCTAATGCTTGTAGGTGGGGGCATGATTCCTAGATGATGATGGCTTGGGTTTTGTAACTGTTTATTTACTTGATTGCTTAGTCACATAGGACTTGCCTAGGTCTAGCGTGCATGTTGACAACTTGGGGTGGAAACGACTATCCTATATAGGTTGAATGGTTATTTCTTCCGTTGAATAAAGGGTAAGGTTTAAAATGTTGGTGTTGGTGGAAATGTCTGTCAGACCAAAATAAAATATATATTGCAAATGTCAGAAATTGAAAAAAATTATGGAAACTTAGGAAGCATATCCTAATCTAACTATATATGCATACGGGAACAAATTAATTCATTAGGAATGATAGCTTATTTTAGTACACTTGTATTTTAATATTCTTTAAAAGTACACGTGCATACATAGAGGGTGGGCCTTGGTACATCGGTAAGGTTGTTCCATTGTGACTTGGGCGTGATAGGTTCTAGTCACGGAAATAGCCTCTCTGCTTGTAGGGGTAAGGTTGCGTACATTTGACCCTCCCCAGACCTCGCAGTGGTGGGAGCCTCGTGCACCGGGATTGCCCTGTATGCATACATAATGGTTGACAAACATATTATAATCTAACCATATAAGCATAAGGAAACAAGTAGATTATCTTCTTTTCCTTCTTTCTTCTTTTCTCCTTCTCCCTCTCCCTCCTTTTACTATTTTTGGAATTTATCATTTTTTAATATAATTTTTTATCATAACAACACAATGTCGACATTAAGCAATAATACACTATGAAAGGGGAATATTCGCTCAACACGTTGACATTGTACATCATGTCGACCAAAGAATGAATTATAATGTACTTAATGTTTCATGTTAGTATTGGAATATGTTGTGTTGGTCTTGATAGACATGGACATATGTCGGGAGACATATAAGACATTTTGAGACATTTGATACCATAGAAACATTCTATCATAAACAAAATTTATTCTCTTCACTTGTCAATGACTTGATTTGATCAATGCATTGGAATTCTCATATTTCATATTAGTGTTGAAATTACTTCCAAATTTTTCATGTACTTGTGAATTTTTAGGTAATATAGCAAAACTAAGTACTATGATTAAAAATAAAGGATGAAAAATCTGATAAAAGGAAAATAATGAAGACAGATATGTACAGTTTCACATCCAGTTTGATATGCTTTTAGGCTGCGTTTAGTAGCCACCTGTAATACAATCATTTCATTTGAGTTTCTCAAGGCATTTGTAGCCACGAGATAATGGTTCCGTAATGAACTCATTCAAATGTATCTGATTTGTTAACTACAATTGTAAATGAAGTCATCTTAGGTTTTTCTGTAAAATGAAATGACTTATGTTACAAATGCCTTGAAAAACTCAAGTACAAATGGCTGCAAATCAAGTACAAATGGCTGTAAATAAAGTACAAATGGCTGCAAATCTGAATGAGTTCATTATAAACCATCCCCTTGTGGCTACAAATGCCTTGAAAAACTCAAATGAAATGATTACAGTACAGGTGGCTGCCAAACAGGCTATTAAGGAATGACCTTATAAGTATTGAGAACGAGATGGCATCTTGTGAGGAGTGTATTCAAGTTTCTTTAGTTGTCACCCTTCGATTGATGGGGGCTATTGTGTTGCTTTTCCGAAGCACCTGGGTATCATTCTATCAATGTTCTCATGGCAACCCTGATGGTTCTGTTGGGTGCTGAGGCTAGAGCCTCCAAAACTGGTTCTGATGTTGGCACTATTGCAGACATGATGGAATAGCCACAAAAAAAAAAAAAGTACCATTGATTTTAGAGGCTTAAGAATTTTCAATTTCTGGCTTTGAATCTTCTTTCTGTTGAGGTTAGTCATTTCGATTTTGATAATAATGTTGTGAGTGAAGTGGAGGTTCTGATATTGAGACAATAATATGGAGGCTGTGGCGGGTAGTAAGATATTGGGGCTGTTTTTTTTTGGGATGAATGGAACATGCTGCTGGAATTATTACAAGGTTAGAGAGGACGGATCTGCTTAGAATCAGTTGGGAAGGAAGCAGAACTGATTGAGTTTGATGGGAGATCAATATGGTTTGATGATCCTTCAAGGTTGGACCTTATAGACTTTTTCATTTAGGAAGACTTGCCTAGAGGAAGAAAACCCAGAGCTGGTAGAGGGATTTTGACTAGGTGCAGTTCTGTTGTGCTTTAGGAAGATTCCATGGAGGGAGTTCGGCTTGCTCTGGTCAATGCTGATTCTTGCCCGAAATTTCTGGTCAAGCATGGTTTGTGGAGTGGCTATATGTTGTTGGTGTTTTGTTTCTCTGGTTTTTCAGTTTTTGCTTATGGGTTTGGGTTTGTTGTGTGGAAAGCGCAATCATAGGGTTGTTGGCAAGACAAAAATACAATAACAAAAATGAGGTGAGAACAAACAAGTACAAACCAATACAAGATTTACATGGTCAACTACAATAGGGTTATGTCCATCGGGTGGGATTTGGTGGGACAACTTAGAGTTAGCCTAATGTAAGAATGACATTTGGGGCCGACACATCAGTGCTGAAAAAGTGATATACACTTTTTGGCTCTAATGTATCGGCCTCTAATGTCATTCCTACTTTAGGCTAACTTTAAGTTGTCTTACCAAATCCATAGGGTATGTCCATGGTCAAAGATGATCAGAAAAAAATCTTTCATTAAACAAAGAGATTAGGAATGATCATTCGATTACACACCCTTTAACAAGGGTCAAATTATTCCTAAGAGTCCCTCTCTCTCTCTCACTCAAATGAGAAATGCTCACCCCAGGATCAGCAATCTCTCAATTCCAAACCCTTATATTGTGTAAGATTCCCAAAAATTTATACTCTAAAAATTGAACTATTTTTCTCACTATAAAACCCCACAAAAAGGTAGTTATACTAGAAATAGGAGAAAACCAAACTAGGCAGAGGTGGAACCCCTTTAGATAATAGATATCTCCAAGAGATCTCAATTGCCAAATTCAGTGGGGCCAACTCCAAAAGAAACTATGCCTTATGGCTTTACCAAATATCTAAAAGTTGTTATTTTGTTTTGTATTTTCACCAAACTTGGATGGTAAAAAAAGGGCGGCCCAGTGCACGAGGCTCCTGCTAACGCGGGGTCTGGGGAGGGCAAGATGTACACAGCCTTACCCCCATTTCTGGAGAGGCTGTTTGTGTCAAACACTATCAAATGCAAGGCTTGAACTTCAAGTAGCAATCTTCTTGCTCATTCTGTGACATATATATTTCGATAGGTCATTCTTTGACATATTGGCAACATTATTGTCTTCCTATTTGTGTAAACCTTGCCAAATCAACAAATTGCAAACATAAACCGATGCCTTATTTTCTATAAAATTTTGCACTTCCGTAGCATCCTATCCTGGTTGCTTTGAATTGCTTTTTCTGCGTAAAGCACGATCATATGGTTGGTGACAACTCACAAATAGAGATAGCAACAACAACAACAAAAAACCTTATCCCAACTATTCGGGGTCGGCTACACGAATCCTGTTCCGTTATTCTGTTCTATTTGGGCTATATCTGTTGTTAAATTTCAAGCTGCCATGTCTCTCCTTACTACTTCAACCCATGCCAATTTTGGCATTCCTCTAGTCCTTCTAGCACCTTCAACTTGCATCGTCTCACTCCTCACTAGCGTAGTCATTGGTCTTTGTTGCACATGGCCAAACCATCTCAATCAACTTTTGCTCATTTTATCACCTCTTGGTGCTACACCTAAGCTCCCACAAATGGATTCATTTCTAATTCTATCCTTTCTAGTCTAGCCACTCATCCATCTCAACATCCTCATTTCAACCACACTCATTTAATGTACGTGTTGTTTGTTAGCTACCCAACATTCTACTCCATAAAGCATGATTGGTCTTATAGTTGTCTTAACAAAATTTCCTTCAATTTTAGTGGTATTCGTTTTACACAACACTCTAGAAGCACCTCTCTACTTCAAGCATCTCGCTTTAATTCTATGGGTAACATCATCTAAAATATCTCCCTCTTTGTGCATGATAAAACCAAGATAACGAAAATGGTCACTCCGAGGTATCTCTTGGTTATCAATTCGAACTACTCCCTCATTTCTGCTCCTTTTTTGGCTAAACTTGCATTCCATGTATTCTGTTTTAGTTCGGCTTATCCTAAGACCATTTGATTCTAAAACATCCCTCCATAGTTCTAACCTGGCATTTACCCCCTATCTAGTCTCATCAATCGACATAACATCATCAACAAACAACATACACAATGGCACCTTTTCTTGTATACGCCTAGTCAACTTATCCATAACTAAGGCAAAAAGGTATAGACTTAATGCTGACCCCTAGTGTAAGCCTACTGTGATCTCAAACTCACTTGTCTCTTCCTTGGTTGTCTTAACACTAGTTATTGCTCCATCATATCGTTAATTAAATCAATATATCTACTTTGGACCCCTCTTTTGTTTTATCTAAAACTCACAAAATGATCTCTCTTGGTACCATATGCCTTTTCTAGGTCAATAAAGACCATGTGAAGATCTTTCTTCTTTTCTCTATACTTTTCCATCAATCGCCGA
>JAOXJP010229607.1:0-10920 GCA_025762735.1 Platanus orientalis | reverse complement strand
TCCATCTATCCACCTCACCTGTCCATGCCCCTTAGCACAAAATCATCCCAACCACACACCTAGATTTAATCCTAGCCACCCACCTCATGTTTAGCTAAACCTATCTCACCCTCCACCCTCCACCTAGTAAGCCCTAGGATCAATCTCAACCCTCCACCACACCAATTTGGGGCTACTTATAGTCCCAAATTCGTGCAGCCCCAGGTTGGAAAACAAAAGCTCTAATATTCCTAAGGCAAAAGAGGAAGAAGAAGAAGAAAAAGAAAGGAAATTCAAACCCTTGGTCACTTGGACCTAAGGTAAGCCTAAAATCTAGTCTATCTATGCCCCACTGTGATCATGTGTCAATTTGGTATGTTGTTATTCTATCCAATTCATGTCTAAGCACTGCTCCAATTCGGGTTACATAGTAGAGGCTCAACAGCCTCTATTTGCTCCTATTTTGAACATATTTTATTGCTGATTTTCTTGTGGTTTTTGCAAAGGGATGCTTGAGTCCAAATTTAACTATGTTAGACTAGATATACATGCTAGATATTGTATTTCATTTCATGATTTTAGGAGCTGTGGAAGGCCTCGAGATGGCCCTCCAAACAGACCTAAAAAATTGGGTATTTTAAGACCTAATTTATAGTGAATTATTTGTGATTTTTCATTTGAATTTTGTATGCATGATCTGAGGCTCAAATTTTTATATATTGTTCTTATATATGTTGTTCATGGTCATGCATAATTTTGTAATTTTTTCAAAACCCTAAGGGCTTTAAAATCGAGAAATCCAGCTACTGGATTTTCTCCCAGTAACTAACGCTTGATTTTTAAGGAATTAAAAATCAGACATTGAACAAACAGGCCTCAGGAGAAAAATCAGGCATTGAGATCTGGGACCCACCCTAGGGAGCCCTTATTCTTCTCCAGCCCTGTCTCATGGCAAACATAGCCTTTGAAGTTCAGTCCTGTGCATGTGCACCTCTGTGGGCCCTTATTTCTGTCCCAACGCCTAAATTTAATTTCAAACATTGGATGGAAATTCAGGCATTGGAGTGAATTTCAGGTGTTAATCCTGGGTTAAAAACCATGTTTTTCAAAATTTAATTAAGTGTTTGCATGCCCGAGCTATAATGCAAGGACCCAGGAGAAACCCTACCCCTCTAGGCTCCACTTTTCTGGCCCAAAAACCTAAGTTGGTTGTTGGTTACAACACCCAACACTTAAATTTCCCTTGCATTAAATTAAGGCATTGGACATTCAAGCGTTAAACCAAAAAATAGGCATTAGGCCTATAACAGATGACCCAGTGGCCTACTTTAGGAGATCATATCTCCACGTGGCCCGAAGCTAGGACCCCTAGGCTTGTACAGATCAATCCTAGGAAACTTCCCTTAACCCAAACAATGGGTCCCATAACATTGGGACCCACTAAACCATCCCAAAAGGCTATGTAAAGATGTTGATCTGATCAGCTCTTCCAATGCCTGAATTTCACCCTGAATTAAAATTCAGGCATTGGAAAATCAAGCGTCGAGATGAAAAACAAGCGTTAAGCTTGTAAGACAGAAAAAATAACTTCTTTCTTCTTTCCCCTTCCAGTTAGGGTTAACACCTAACCCTAAAGAACCAACCAGTGGACAATTTAGAGGGGTCCACCATCCCCCTAAAAACTTAACCTATGAGGGGTCTCCTACAATTAGAGTAGGACAACATAAAGGACAGTTTCTGGTTTTCAGAAGCCAACGCCTGATTTTCACCCTGAATTAAATTCAAGTGTTGAAAAATCAGGCATTGGGGGTAAAATCAGGGGTTAAGCCTGAGAATAATCCAGCAAGCTCTTAACTCAGTATTCACAAAGTATGGGCATTGGCATAGACTAAAACTTGTATGAATGTGAGAAACAACCCTAAAAAGGCGGGTATTTAGGGTGCCTAACACCTTCCCCAAGTTCAACCAAACAACTTACCCTCAATCTTAGGAACGTAGACCAGTGTTAGGAGTTCTAGATTTCTCATCTTCCCAGAAGAGGAGAACTGATGTCCAACTCCGTTAATTAAACCCCGAGTTGGTGGCGACTCCAAGCAAAGCCCAACCCTCGCACGGGAGGGGTTGGCAACCCTTAAGCTAAAATGGGCCCCAATGTCCACAGAATGGTGACTCTGTTGGGGAGCCGTTTAATCTCCACATGTACAAGTCTTAGTTTATGTCAAATACTTGCTTTCACATGCCCTACTTGCTTTCTCACATATCTTCTTGCTTTCTCACATGCCTACTTGCTTTGAACTAGATTTAGGTCACTTCACTCCATCTTTAACATTTACTCCAAATTGCCATGTATAGGATAGAAAACATGCTCACTTAGCTTTAGGGCAGCTTGAATTAGTTAGTAGGATTAAATCCACATTTGAATAAACTTGTATGCAACATATCTCTGTTATTTTATATTTTTGCACAAATTGAGTCCGAGAACACGACATTGCACCAATACATCACTCTCATGAGCCCTTATCTAGGTCATTACCCACCAATGGACCGACATTGGATCACCCATAGGATGGGAACAATGTTTGAGCAGTTGCTGCTATGTCAGTGCGGCCATTCCGAGTTACCCAAGCCAGTTACCACTTTATGATCCAATCTTTTTCAGGGAAGGTTTTTCGACTGGTACACTTCATCCTTTAGAATCTCAAAAAGCATGCATATTTATTCATTTTTAGGCTAGAGTTATTTAGGCTACTCGTAATAGCTTAGAGGTCTAGCTTTAGGTTTGTTTGCCGTGATTTTGATTGATTGCTTGTATTACTGATTAAAAAGGAACCAAGAATTCAGGTCCGTCTTTATAAAACTAGTCCAAATTATTTTTTATATAATTAGGTCCAGGTTTTACCTTCTTATTTAAATTTGAATATCTCTCACCCCTTTTACATAATATATGTAATGCGATGGCGTAGATTGCACAGACGTCCCATAAGTAGAACAACAATTAAACCAAACCATAAAGAAATAAAGGAAAATGAATAAATTAAAGTTATCCCCAAGTAAACAAAGTACATAACCAATCTGATGTCTGATACCATCTCAAGTAAATAAAAAGAAACCTTAAAACATGCCCAAATCATCATGGGCTAATATATACAACCCATCCAAAAGTGTCTAAATACATCTCTCAATGAATAAAAGAAACAAAAAAAGGAGACTCCAGTCTCCCAGTCACTCATCGGAATTGCTGCCCACAAAATCTATTGTCCCCTTCCTGGCCCTTTGCTTCCCATTCCTAGAGTAGAACTGGCATATGCCCCTGTGAAAGGACATTGTACCACAGACCCCAGAAGCATCCGGTCTAGCCCCAAGTGGGCTAACATCAACCTGTAAAGGGTCCACTTACATTGTACTGTTAGGCACCAGTGCCGTATGCACCTCAGGCTCTCCCCCACTCTCGGGCTCTCCCCTAGGCTGGTCTCCTCCTACCTGCTTAACCTCAGGCTCAGTGAAGGGCATCTTAGTGCCCTCAGAAACACCTCCCGTATTCCCTGGAATAGGGATTTGTCTCTACAACTGCAATACAAGGAAATATACATGTCAAAACCCTCTATATATATTTAGTAAGAAAAAAAATAACTTGATTTCTTTACCTCCTCCACCTTAGCCCTGTGGGTAGCCTTTAAGGCCGCAACCTCGGTCAATTGGGCCTGGTGCTTTTTCCCCACCAAGGCAAAGCACCTCACAAGCTTCTTGAGGGCACTAAGGTACACCTTGCTGGAAACCTACGTAAGTACACAAAACTCTGTCAAAAATTAAAAATTCATAAGTTTTAAAACTTAATTACTTAAACAAATCAAACTATACTTGAGTCGTCTCCTCAGGGGCACCCAACACTCAGGGAGCTCGGCCTCTGGCAAAGGCTCCTTAGTGACCCCACCCTCGAGGTCAGCCATTGTAACCACCTCGGGTATCATACCCATCAAGTTGGTATCAGCAGGGGGAACCCTCCTCTTTCTCCCTCTCCAAGTAGGAGCTGCCAGCTCCTTTATAGGTGGTGCCTCTACTGCCTGTTAAAATTAAACAAAGTAAAGATTGTCAAAGATTTTGAAAAAGAAAAGTAAAGTAAAATAAAACAAATCTTTTAGAAAAAAAATAAAAATGGAACTCAGCTAGGCCTCAATGGGGCCGCCTAAAGGCCCACAAGACTGAGTGTCCCACCACTCACTATAATTCCTGGCCTAGTCCAGAAACACTAATGCCTCAATGCCACCTCCCGGTCTCTCCCTTTGTGTCAATCACCCAAGGAGGCGAGTGTAGGACCTCAAAGTCCTCCACTCCAACCCCTACCTGGTGCCAGCACCTCTCCCCGAGGTATATGGTAGCCTCGTTATGGGCCACCAGCACGACTCTCTGACAAGACCAACCCCAAGTTGAGGCCTGATCCAAGGCATCTTCTACCCCAAGGCCCAACTCATCCATGGGCGCCACTTAATCTGCACAAAACACAGTAGAAGTTAGACAATGATTTATAAGGAAAAAAATAAATTCAATTAATCAAACTAAAGTATTGTGTAGTTACCTAATCTGCCGTCAGAAGATCGAACTCCTGTCGGAAGGTCTAGATGGATTTCTAGGCCTTATGGAAGGTATGTGCAACCTTCAACTGTGCAACGCATAGGAAGGGAAACGTCTCCTCGCTTCTCCACCTAGGGGCCAAGGAAGGGAAGTGCTCATAGCACCACACCTATAAAAGAAGGAATTTAAAAGAATCAGTGTTATATCAAAAGAAAATTAAAGAAAGCAAATGAAAATGAAAGATATAATTTAAAAGAATAACAACAAATCATACCTCCTATAGGAAGCATAACCCTAAGAAGGCATGAGGGCCCTGCCTAGCTGAGATCTCCCTAATATTGGAGTACATCCACCAGAGGGCAAACCTACCCCAACTCCATGTAGCCACGAGGTCTAGATCCTCTAAAGCTAGCAGTAAAAAGAAGTACACCCTATCTCTCTTCCCGTAAAAGATAAAGCGAGTCATCGTGTACATCAAGAAAGCACGGGTAGAGAACACAATCTCCTTAAGTGAGCTTTGGTTGGTAGCCCAAACATAGTCATTCTCAAACCAAGAAGGGAGGACACACTTCGTGCCCTTGTAGTATGCCACAGGTTGGGGCCTTGTGCACCGAGCCACCAATGCTGGGTCAAAGTCACCTGAACTCGACGGAGGAGTCCCATCGATCGAGAATCCCTTCATCATGAAAAATTCGATGGGGGGTATCCCGAACTCCCCCATCGAAAGATGGAAAGTACGTGTAACGGGGGACCACCTCTAGGCAAGGGCTATCAATAGAGCCCTATCCACCTGCAGCACTGGTAAGCTCAAGAAATGGCCGAAACCCATGGCCCTCACCTAGTCCTGGACGGCGAAACACATCCGTCCCCATAGCGATAAGACCCCAGACCAAGAGCCGTGGCACTCTACCCTCCCCCTAGCCTGTAAAAGAAAATGTGTTAAAATATGTTAGAACTATGTTTAGAAGCAAAAAGAGGCAAAAAAATAAAAATAAAAAAGAAACAAGAAAATCAAAAATAACAATTTTGTCTCTCAGGCCTAACGCCTGTATTTTGACCAACGCCTGATTTTCAAGCTAATGCCTGATTTTTCAATGCCTATTTTTTAAATAGTGAAAAATCAAGCGTTACGCCTGTAATTTAGGGTAGTGATTTTTAGGACTTGGTAAATCCAAAATCACCAAAAAACTTGAAAAACCCTATTCTAAATCATTCGAAAATCAAAATTAAAACAAAAGAATTCCATTCAAATGATTTTAAACCTAAAACTACAATGAAATCTAAAAGAAAATGCAGAAACAAATAAAAACATAGAATTTAAAACAAAGCATTCAAAGAAAATAAAAAACTCACAAAAGCAAAAATCACAAAAGCAAGAATCAAATCCATAAACAATGCAAAAACTTACCTCATCTGCAACCAAGTTCTTCCATAATGCGTTCTCTTGCACCGAGAGAAGCAAGAAGTAGCGACTTGATCCTCCTTGACTCATAATGATTGAAGAAAGTGATGGATTTTTTTAATAAAAATTGAAAAAGGAAGAAGAAAGAATGTTATGGGGACCTCTCCTCTAGTTTATAACTGAAAGTAGCAATTTGAAACACAAAAAGATAAAAGACCCAACCACGGGTCATTTTAAGTTGTAACTGCTCTCACGCCTGGTTTTTAATTCAATTAAAATTAGGCGTTGAGACAAAATATGGGCATTAGGCTAAATTTCTACAGAACATTATTTTTAGTTGTAAAATGACATTTCTAACCCTGTGTTCATGTGTGTACTTACAGACATGGCTCACAGACCAGTATAATTGGATTCGTATTCCACCATCTCCATAAACTTCGTAAATAACCTAATTGCCCTTCCTCCAAAAGAACAGGAAGTTTGGAAAAGTTAAAGTTGGCTAGGGCTAACATTGGCCTTGACCCAAATCAACCTGGATTGGCCATTGATAGAGGCAGCCATTTCCTTTTGGGACCCGACATCTATGGTTTTTCTCTTTGGAGAACAAGAGCTTTCACCCACTATTAAGGAGCTCGAATCCTTCTTAGATTGGGAACATTGCCTCGGTGTCAGTGCCATAATCCCAACTCACAAGCCTAGCTACCTCAAAGGCTTCCATGCACTGGACATCTCCAAAGCCTCCCTGCCTAAGGAGGCTATAGGAGAATACTTGTATTGCCCTTTTGACCTTTTATTGGAAAAAGGTTGGAATAAAGTTGGTGACTTTGCCAACCTTGTTAAGTTCAAAGCGTTCATTTTAGTTATCTTAGGATAACTCCTGCTATCACATAGCCATCATCATATCAATGGTGTTTTGCCTGACATTTTAGGCCAGCTTCTACACAAAAAGACGCTCTCACCCATGATCATTTCAAAGACCATCTTTAGTCTCTCACATTATGCTCGAAATCCCAAAGGTTGTTTATATGGTTGCCCGACTTTCTTATAAGCCTGGTTACGGGAACATCTATCCATCTTGACATCCTTCCTAACTTATGTGTCATGAGATCTGACTCCAGGACAAATCCATATCAAAAGCTGACCCTTGCCAAATAAAGTGACTACATTGGGTTATCAGAACCTACTAGCTACCATGCTTCCTAAATAGATTACTTGGCGTGTCATGTGGCACAAAGCACACTACCCACATCTTACTACTAAGGACCGCACATACATGGTTATCACAGGAGTCCACTAGAGCACTCCCTATGTATCCATACGCGATCTTTGACTATTGGCACTTAGGAAAGATCTCTTTGACTTCCCCACTATCTTCGAAGATATATGCAAACTTGATCACCGTACATCCAATCATACACAATTTATATTAGCCGCATTATAGGATAGATTGCATACCGGAGTCTCAGGACATCCATAGCTAGTACCCATAAAAACATAGGCCATGACACTTGCATATAAGCATTGGCTTCTGTACAAGCCTCCGCTATAGTCTACTACTCCTGCACCATCCACTTCTTTGAACAAGAGGTCGTGCACCAAATCTACATCTTCATCATATACAGAGCCTTCTCATGCTCAGGAAAAATACTAGCAAGCAATAATAGGTTTAGTTGAGGAGTGGGTTTTACATACCCAAACCAAGGCGGCCTTAGAAGCTGAGACACTTTTGTGCACAGAGGCTGAGGTCTCATGTGAATGTACCCAGCATTGGAATGAAACGCAAGCCGAGCTCATTCGCTCCCTGAAAAGTGAGCTCAATGACAATTGGACTTCCCACGAAGATTTGGAACTTGAGATGACACGTAGCAACAACATGACCTTTGTATAAGATCAGTGGATATAGTCCTGGGTTCACAAGCTGAGAGAATAGATCTTCTCCTTAGGCTACGAACCGGTGTCACCTCCACCACCTCCAACGGTGTCTGATCTTTAGATTTTACTTTATGCTTTCTATTTTCGATGTATTGGGGTAAGTACCCCCTCCTTTTGTAATCATTTTTGATATGTATATAATGTACAATGTTGTGTTTCCAAAAATATTGTAGTTAATTAAAGGACATGAATTCACCTGTATGACATATGCACTAGTAAAAGTACTTGGCTATCAATTATAAATGACTGTAATGAATGAACCTTGCAAGATAACAATAATAAACCTTTCTCTCTTTCTAACTTAGTTAAGTAAGCCACAATAGCTCCCCCAGAGACCCGATTGCAGAAGAAGAAGTAGGCACAACATAGCAAAGCGATGTCAGAAAAGTCAACACCTTTGTCTACGGCAAGCACTACACCTCTAACCCTCCCAAAGACATCCATGGGAAATCCACCTCATGGTAGAACTAGTCTCGAAGATACCCTCTCGGATGGGTTCAAGTTTGAAGTGGAAAGAATAATGGGGGACTTCATGTCCCGGCATGGTTGGACATCCATCCCCAAGTCTAGTCAATCCTCTTCATCACCCAAACCTCTTCACCATCCCTTAGCCAACCTAGCACTAGTGAGCAGCCTCAAATTCCTACCCTCATTTAGTTCGAGAAGCTAATGTTCGAGTATCTGTTGAAGCAAGGAGGGCCTCACAGTCAGAGCGCAGTATCTGAGCCACCACCTATCAGTACAGTTAAGTAGGATCCACCACATGGCTAGTTATACACATAGGGCCCCATCTATGTCACGACCCCACTTTGAACCACTACTACATATATGAAGCCAGAACATCGGGCTGTCTTTGACCTAGAAGAACAATATGGGCCTTCAACATCAGGTAGGAAAGAGAAGGAAAGTGTTGTTCCTCTAAAGGATGAAACCAGTGCACAGCTAACCAAGCTTGTGGCAGAGGTAGAGCTAATGAAAATGGGACAGTTCCCTATCTCTATGAACTTCGAGGATCTCTATATCCACCCTAGGGGTGTACTACTACCAAACTTTCAAATGCCAAATGTTGAGAAGTATGATGGTACCACATGCCCTAGGATGCATCTGCGCATGTACTATAATGCTATGTTCCAGTGGGGATAGGATAAATGTATCTTGGTACAGATGTTTAGCAAGAGCTTAGAGAAGAATGCAGGAAAATGGCTAGCAAGCTAAGAAGAGAGTAACATTAGCACATGGAGAGCCCTAACATGGTCATTTCTTAACCACTATAGATTCAATATTGAGATGCTACCTACTAAGGAAGAGGTAGAAGGAATGAGGCCTGTCATGGGAGAAAGTATTTGGGACTTTGCTTACAAATGGAGATTGAAGACATCTAATCTGAAACACCTTATGTCTAAAGAGGACATGATATCTAGTTTTATGAGGACATTGGGTCCTACATATTAGGTAATGTTCCTAACTACATCACAAAGCAACTTTTCTGAGGTTGTCGACAAAGCCGCAAAGGTAGAATTGGGTATTAAGGAAAGTCTGGTACAAGATGCACCGCTCGCCCTAGCCAGTTCTACTAGAACCATGCCGAAGAAGGCAGGAGTTACCAGACTAAAAGTAAATCTTATTCAGGCCATTGAGGTTTGTCAGCCCAGTCAAAGCAACGGTCATGTTCTACCTCTGCCACAGCCAACCCAGCACTACCTAGCAGCCATGAACATCATTCCTCCTTAAATAGAGTAGTTCTACCAACTGAGATACCCAGGTGCACTCTGAGAAGAGAAGAAAAAAAGAAAGTTTACCCCACCCTACCTCTATGACCAAGTGGAACATTGTGAATACAACTGAACCGTAGGGCACACCATCAACAGGTGTTTCCACTTGAGACATGACATTCAAGACCTAATTGCTGAGGAAAATGTGTCATTTGATCCCACACCCACCAATCTTCCACCAAATTCAAACATCATCCAAAATCCACTCCCTAACTACTAGCCACCAAAAGAGGTCAACATGATTGGTCTTGGCAGTACTCTAGTTACATCACCAAGATCTTAGAACCCAAGAAAATCATCTTCTTACCCGATACTAATCAAGTGTCTACCCTAAATGGATACTTCCCTGAGTCTATTCCTCATCTTGAATATAAGCATTTAGTTACGCACATGTGGGATATGGCCCCAGATAGCCCAGTAACAGTTCTTCCCCCTGACATCAACATGTATGGGGAAGGTTAAGAAACTCATGACCCATTTTCATCACCCCATATCATCCCACCACCATCACTATATGCCCAACTCACTAACCTTTCACCCCTTCACCAAGTCATCAACATTCCTTTACCCACCAGAATACAATTCATGCTGAACTGAGTCCTCCTAGGTTATCTAGTTGAGGAAGTGGCAAATCTCGAGCTTTCAAAAGATGAACTAGATGAGCTCACAGCCTTTATTACACGGTTAGGCGGAGACTCTAAACTAGTCACTTATCTACATCCCTAGGGAAAAAGGAAAGAAAAGATGATAGAAGAAGAAGTTGAGACAGAGGTATAAAAACAGAGCAGAGAGGTAGAGGAAAAGAGAGAAAATAAGATTTTTGAGGCAACAATTTAGAACTCTCACCTATTTTTAATCAAACAATTATCCAAGATGCTAGCACAAGTCTTTATCTTGGGCCTATTGTTGACATCAGAGCAACACAAAGAAAGGTTCCTGAGTATATTCAGAAAGTCCTTTGTGGATGCCTTGATCACACCACACAGGTTAAAAAACATGGTGGCCAAAGTATCAACACCATGGGTCATCGCATTTTCAAAAGATGAGATCCCCGAGGGCAACACCGTGCACAACAGAGCCATTTACATCACAGCTGATGTGAGAAATCGCAAGTATACAAATCTCTCAAGTAATAAAGTGTAAGAGTTAAGTGTCGAACCCATGAGGATTGTTTAATTTACTAACTACAGAAATTGTATTAATCTCAATTATATTTGACAAAGCCGAAATTTAAAGAGTTGTTGAAAGTAAATTAAAATGAAATAA
>JAOXJP010229606.1:0-24910 GCA_025762735.1 Platanus orientalis | reverse complement strand
TAGAAAGGTAACTGAATAACCCATTTAAAAACACCAAAATCAAGCCAAAAAGTCAAGTTTTGGCCATAGAAAAACTGAGTCCAAAGAGAAAAATGGGATTACAACTAAAAACCAAAAAAACTAAACTAACCATGGCACTGTTGGCCTTATTACATCAAATCTACTAATTAAAGCTTCCAAAATAGGAAAATAATAGAAAATAAGGCTATACTACTAGACACTCCATGGAAGACTATCCATGGTCTTCCAACTTTTTTTTCTTGACATAGTATGCTCCTACATCATGGGGTGGACAGGAAACAGACCTAGCCTTTTGCTTTTTGGACAAAGTGGCTGCTTACTAAACTCGAACCCGTGCTTTCACGTTGGACAACCAAAGTTGCTACCATTGCACCAAAGCAATGACCCTCCTCTTATGGTTTGCCATCTACATTTGAAGAAATTTAATGATTTGGGGATTTTGTACTTTGAGTAGGATTAAAGTGAAGTTGAAATGAACTTTTTTTTTTAGGAGATGAAGATTTTTTTAACAAAACAACAAGCAACAATGCAACAATAGAAAATCATTCACAAGGGTAGTGAAGGAGAGCAACAAAAAGCCTTTTAGAAGAAGCCTCCATGGCATCAAAGATCATCCGATTCTGCTCTTTTTAGATGGTTCAACAAATGGCTCCAGGAAGAAAATGCCAAATGATTTTACGAATGCCTTCCGTATCTCTCATCCACCATCTAGAGATAAGGTCATTGATAATTGTAGGGAGGGACCACAGTGTGTTGAGATGAGGGGAAAATCCCAAGCCTTGGTCCTTGTCTGATATTGAGTAAGAAGATGATTAACATATTCCTCATCTCCCTTGCACATCACACACATATTGGTCAAATTCCACCCTTTACTCTTTATGTAGTCTAGGGTAAGAATCATATCGAGGAAAGCAGTCCATAAAATGAAACTTTGGATGGAATGTTGGTCACCTAAATGCCCTTTTGAGGATACAGTCTTGCAGAAGCATTCTCAAGCCCTAAATAGAAAGAATTGGTAGAAAATATATATTATTTATTCAACTTTCATACCCTAGAATCCCCCTTTCTTGGATCCAACCAAAACCCTTCTAACAACACTAATAACCTACGCATCTCTCTTGCAAATCCCAATCATTCAAATTTCTTCTCAATATCGAAACCCACACACCTCCACCCTCTCCATTGAAATTGTCAGTACCTATACTTATTGTTATTGATGGCAATATTAAAGATGGCCTTGAAATACTCCTTTAGTGGCTCATCACCACACCAAGGATCTTTCCAAAACCTGATATCCTCTCCCAAACCAAGATTAAATTGGATGAATCTTTAAAAATCAGCCTTATGAATGAGGATAGACTTTCCAGTGCCATGACTGCCCCTCGCTTCTCTAGGATCCCACTCTAAATTTTTCCAATACCTAGCCACCACCATAAGCCTCCACATATTCTCTCCCCCCTAAAGCACCAAAACCACTTCCTAAGGAAAGATTGACTATGATCTCTAATCCTAGTATCCTACTGATGCACAAACCCCCTTGATTATTAGGGCAACAAACTGATCCCCAATCCACCTGATGATACCTTCTAGAAGTAACATAATCATTCTAAAGAACAATATCTCAAAGTGTTAATTTTAGAAGCCACCTAGGTAGGAATAGGGAAAAGAGATAAGAGTGGGAATGCTAGCCAAGAAGGTCTTAATAAGAGTCAACCTTTCTGAAAGAAGCGCTTTCCATGAATCGAGTCTCTTATCAATTCTTTCCACCACAAGCTCCTAGCTATATTTTGAATTACACTTGGCACCAAGAGGGAGCCACAGATACGAAGCTTTGTTTTATATGAGCGATTTGGAAGAGGACATGTCAATGTTATTTTCGTAGGTATTTTGTACATCCCATGCTGTTTTTATTTTTCTTCTTGAGAGAGAATTTTATTGAGAGGAAAAAGAGAACAAAACAAACCAACAAAAGACAAGTCATTCACTAGGGAGGTGAAAGATCAAATCAAACAACAAAGCAACAAGTCAAGTACTTATCCTCGAAAGTTCCTTTGTTCCTCTCCTTCCATACATCCTAGCAAATGGCTCCAGGTAGAAAAAGGCCAAATGATTAGGGGAGTACCTACCAAAACCCTTATCCACCAACCCACAAGGTTCAAAATGTTGGTGTTGGGGGAAGTGCTGGTTGGGCCGAAATAAGGCATATATTGGAAATTTAAATAATGTTGGAAAGAAATATTGTAAAAGTCATGGAAATTTATGATACTTATTTTAATATAGCTACATAAACATAAGGGAACAAATAGATTCATTTGGAATGATATCTTATTTTAATACACTTGTAATTATATTATTCTTAATAAATAACCATGCATTTATTTTTGTGGGATGCTTTATCCCCGTGTGTGTGTGTGTGTGTGTGTGTGTGTGTGTATAATACAATGTCGACATTAGGCAATAATAAACTGTCTACATTTGGCTACGAATTCTCCTAGCAGAAAAATGGTCTTCTTATTTATGACATATGAACCTTTACTATGATAAGAAAGCCACCATTGGTATTGCTCATAATCCAATCAACATGACCAAACTAAACACATTGAAATGGATAGACATTTCATCAAAGAAAAGTTGAGATTTGGAAGCATTTGCACTCCATAGCTAAAGTCCAAGGGATGTTAAAAGTTAATTTGAGGAAGAGTGAGGTTTTAGGGGTGTGGTAGGGATGGAATATTGATAGTCTAGCCTTGGTGTTAGGTTGTAAAATAGGAAATTTTTCTTCATCCTATTTAGGGAATTCCTTGGGTTCAAAATTTAAATCTAAAGAGGTTTAGGAGCCGGTGGTGGAAAGAGTGGTTTGGAGACTCAATTTGTAGATAACAAGCTTGCTTTCGAAAGGAGGTTGGTGTTAACGGTAAACTAACCAACTCTCCTAAAACCTAAAGGTGTTAGGAGATACGGGAATTAATATACTTCAACACCCCCTCTCAGGAGGAGCACTTTTCTCTCATGGAAACACTTGGGGAACCGGGTGCGAGTCCACAATGCGCATACACGTGTGATACTACATTTGGGAGAATACTTTTACTTCCATGGGATTTGAACTTGCTTACCTGTCTTAGCTCTAATACCATGTTAACACTAAACTAACCACTCACCTAAAGCCTTAAAATGTTGGGAGATATGGGAACTAATATACTTAAACAGTTGGCTGATGCTTATCAAGAGTTTCTAGCAAGTATACCAAACTATATCTTGTCAATACAATTTTGGCCTGTGTTGTTATTAAAATGGAAAAAAAAAATGTTTAGAAACTCTGTGGAACAATAATGTGCACTCACAGAAGTATCATTTAGTGGATTGGAATTCAGTTAAATGACCCCTTGGGGTCCGGGGCCCAGGGAATTGGAGATTGATGATGCATAATATAGTGTTATTGGGGAAATGGTTGTGGTCTTTCATGATAGAAAATGAAAGCTTATGGAGGAAAATGATAGTGGAAAAATATTGGATGGAGTCTCCTTGGGACCCTAGAATGTTGCAAAGGGATTGTGGTAGAGGAATATAGAAATTTATAGTTAAAGGAAAGGAGGAGTTCTGGAATCACATTAGATTTAAGCTTGGATTACGGCAAGTGATTATATTTTGGGACATTGCTTGGTGTGAGGATAGACCTCTTAAGGAGGTTTTCAGTAGAATTTATGCCTAATCTATGAATAAGCAGTGATTGATGGATTTGTTTTCGATTTTAGTAGTTGGAAAGGAGCTTGGTGTGAGTGTGACTTCTGCATAGGTTAAATGTGTTTTGTCCTGACCCCCTTGCTAAGGAAAGGTAGTATTGGGGTAAAGGACAACAAAGGTAGATTCATGGTTAAATCATTCTATTCAATCCTGGATAGATCAATGGAAGATCCTTTTTCTCATAGAGCTGTTTAGAAATCGTATCTCCCTTTGAAGATTGCCTTATACCTCTTTGAATGCATATTTGGATAAAATTCTAACTATGGATAATTTGGAAGGAAGAGGGTGGAGCCAGGTTAACATATGTGAGGGATATGTGGATCATTGCCCAGTGGTCTCCGATGTTAGGAGTTTCTTTCTTTCCCGTGTGGGCACGTCATGGGTCTTCATGTCTAACCTAAAAGGTCTAATCTTTGAATGATGGATAGTTGGTTTGGATGAGAAGGGGTGATGCGGGAGCATCTAGGAGAATTGAGAAGAAAGTGGATGATCATAGAATGATCAAGTGGGTTCCACTAGGAGTTATTTTTTTAGGTTTTTAAGTGTTTATTTATTTTGAGTTGTAATCATGTAAATTTCTTCTGGCCCAAATTTTCCAAGGTCATAACTTTCCCCTTTTGCTAGGTTTTGGTGTCTTCAAAAAAGTTATTCAGTTAGACCAAAATTGCGCAAATTTGAGGTGATTTGGGAAAGTTATGGTCAAATTACTAAAGGAATATCAGTATGTGACAGGGATAGAGTACTTCGTAAGTTTTATTTGGTATATTTTTGGAAGTATTAGCAATAGGTTTATTTGATTTTTCATTTGGGAAAGCCTGTATGATATCAGAGAGGTGTTTTTAAAAAGTCTGCTTTGGGAGAGTAGGTCAATATTGGGCAGCTTATAATATCAAGAAGCTTGTAATCTATTTAAACAACCTCACCCCCATACGTATTGAATAGAGAATTGAGAATTTCAACTAGTGTTTGAGCAAAGGCTGGGCTTTTCTCTGGGTTGAGGCTAGGCCTCCCTTTCTTCTACCTCCTTCACTTCTACTTCTTTACACCAATCAAGCATCAACAGCAAGAATACATCATGTAGATCACACGGCTACAAGGTAAGTCTCTCTGGAAGTTCTAAAGTTCTATTTCTTATCTTGCTAATTTTCATATACTTGTTGACTGGGTTTTCTAAATTCTGTTTTGTTGGATTCCTGGAACAGACCTGAGTTTTTCTTGTTTTATATACTTTTACTAATTTGTTTGTGCTCAAATTTGGAGGGATAGATCTTCATTCGTAAAACTATATTCCTGCAAAATTTCAAGTCATTCGGATATCTCTTGCCTAGTTTTCTGTTTCTCCCAGTTTCTATCCAGATTTGGCTACAGAATTGATATCATGAGTTTGTCTTTTAACACTAAATAGCCATCCCGTAATCGTTGTGACTTGTTTTAGTCCTATTTCGTGTCTCCCTTGGGCCAATAACCTGCACAAGTTTCATTGGTCCTTAGACCGTCCTGCATCAGAGGGCTAAAGCTATCTGGAGGCTTCTCCCAAGTCCCAAGAGCTATTGCTTGGGGTTAGGAAAGAAATAAATAAGAAGTATTTTTTGCAAGCAAGATCTCCAATCAGGGAATATATCTGTTTAAGTCCTTACTTGAGCAGTGCTGTGTTGGGACAATCTTTGATGTGGGTATCTGGTATGGTCATTGGGTTATGGACCCAGGTAAGGGGGTTATAGGCTGTCTTTGCTTTTGCTTTGTCTGGTTTAGTTTTCTTTCTCTTGGGTTCACTCACCCAGTGAACTGTGTCTTGTTTTGTTCTTATTTTAGTGATCTTTTGTGCATTGTTCAAAAAAAAAAAAAAAACAGAGAAGAAGAAGAAAGAAACTAAGTACAGACTGGGGATCAGCTAGTTGACATTTTCACCAAAGGACTTGGTAGTTGTCAGTTTATTGGTATTGTTAGCAAGCTGGGAATGTGTAATATTTACACACCAGCTTGAGGGGAGAGTGCAGAATAATGTAAATGATATACTATATAAGGGCATTTCTGATACTATATTGCAGGGTATATGTGTTATCATATGGTGTACCCAGTGTATTTCTCTAGTGGGTGAGTGTAAACAAGACAGAGTCACAACAATTCACGTTTCCTCATATTCCCAACTCTTCTCCTTTGTCTCTTTTTCTGCTTCTTCTTTCTCTTTCTTCTTCTCATGAATCCTAGCATACAACATCCTGTTATTAAACCAACATGAGGTTTTCAAGATTAATTTTTGCAGGTTATTTAGAGGGAGATAGTTACATATGAATGTTATCTGTATGCATTTGGAATAGAGTACTGCTCATGGCAATATGCAAATGTGTACGATATTCTTAAGTCAACTGGTATTAGTGTACCATTGATGATCATGATGTGTTGGAGTAAAAATCCAAATGGATTCTATCCTGTGGGTGAAGGGCTTTTTAGAATTGGGTTAATCCAGCAGTAGCTAGTGAAAAAAACAGTAAAGTTCAACCTGAAACAAATAATTAGTCAAATGTTTCTTAGAATCAGCGGCTATGTGAAAATTTAATATTTATAGACAATTAAGTCTATTATACACAAACTTCAATTTCTATCAAAAAATATAAGAGGAATCTTAATAAAACTAAACTTTTAAATATATAAATCCTGTCACAAAGTGATATCTTATCAGTATTTTGGCCATATTTAATTGGAGTGGATACACATGGATCCATATTTACTTTTAGTGGAAAGAATATGAATGTGTTATGGATAAATTCCTAATTATTTGCAGCTCCAGTGGAGGTATTTTTTTTTTTTTTTTTTTTTTTTTTTGATGAATAAAAAACTTTGTTGCTAAAAAAGCAAAGAAGAAACAAACAACAGAGAGGGAAAGGAAAAACAAAGGGAAAAAGAAAAAAGGGGATGAGAGAGCCCCACGCAACAATAAAGCATGGCACCCCCAGTGCCAAAAGAACAACCCCAACCCCAACACCAACCCACATACAACACCTACACCAAAAGCAGGCCCTTAGGTCATCCCAATAGAGTTGGGCTTATAAGCTGGCTTTTATGGGCTAATTGATTGAGCTTCTCAGGCCCACTGATTGAGCCTATTAGCTAGCTGGCTTGGGATGCCTTGCTGCATTGGCACCTGTATCATGTGTAGTTCCACAGGAGGCACATGTAACTTTAATGTTGGTCGGGTCTTAGAAAAGCAGCCTTTGGTGATTTGCAAACATTAGTTAGGATATTATTAAGAGTTAAGACATCTTGTGGACATGGTATGTACTCATACATTATGGCGTGCTTGCCTATATTTATTTATTTATTTATTAATATTTCCTGCTCCCCTCTCTCTCTGCATGCTTATCTCAGTCAGTTTTGCAGTCCTTCAGGTTATTGGGGGAGACTTAGGAGATTCATTAGAAAAAGAGATTGTAATTCCACAATTTTTTTATGTAGGCTTCCTAGTCCCCTAATCTTTGTCTTCTCTTGTTAACCAAATCTTTATTCGTGATGCTAACATCAATATACACTCTTAAAAATACCAGGTTGATGGAGGTGCTTAGGCAACCCAAGTAAAGAAGCTAACAGGCTCAACCAAATGACCTATAAAAGCCAGCCTATAAGCCTAGCATGTGCCTTCACATAGGAGAGCATGTGGGGCCCTGTTATTAAAAGAGGGGAAGTCGGCTATTGCTAAAACATGCTGAATTAATTCAAAGTTTCATCTTTCTTTGATTGCCTAGTTAGTTTAGGAGTTATAATTACAAGTTGTACTTTACAAGGAGTTTAGTTTAAGGAGAGAAGAAGAATGATCTTTACATGATCTATAATGACTTTGAAAATGCATATGATGTGGTACTTTGAGGGATCATTTGGTGGGTTTTGGAAAAAAAAGGGGGGTCCCAAGTAGACAAATTGACTCAGAGAAGAATATGTATGATGAAACAATAACTAATGTTAGGGCATTTTGCGGAGAGATGAGCAAGTTTGCTGTCATAGTAGGTCTGCACAACTGGTCAGCATTTAACCCATATCTTCGCCTAGTGGTGTCAACAAGCCAGGAAAATGAATAAATAAATAAACCAAGCTGAGCTTTACCCAGCTCAGTCTCGGTTCAACAAGCCTGAGAACTGAGCTCAGCTCACTAAACTCAAGCTGATAGATGTCTTAGTACAACAAAAGCAGTTTTACAAATGTTTTAGTACAACAAAAGCAACAATACAACAAAAGCAAGCCAACAAAAAAAAAGCAATTTTACAAACTGACATGATGTCTCAGTATTTATGTTTACTATATAATATACTAAGCTATATCTATATAGTATATGCATAAATAAGTCCCTTGATGAGTTGAGCTTTTAACAAGCTGAGCCTAGTGTAGCTCGGCTCAGGCTTACTTGCTAAATGAGTTCAATTACAGGCTCAAGCTCAGTTCCGAGCCAAGCCGAGCTAGCTTGGCTTATTAACAGCCCTATCTTTGCCTTACATATGGATGAATTGCTAGGCATATATGGGAGGTGGTCCCGTGATGTATGCTATTTGTGGATGATATTGTTTGTTTTAGTGAGACTTGAGAGGGGTTAAATGCTAAGCTAGAATTATGGAGGGACGTTCTAGAGTCAAAATGAGTTTAGATAATCTGGACTAGAACAGAATATATGGAACACAATTTTAGTGAAAGTGGTAGTCGACACCAAATTGTGTTGGGATAAGGCTGTTGTTGTAGTATTCAAACAGAGGGAGTAGTTAAGATTGGTAACCAAGATATTCCCAGAGTGGCCATTTTGGATATCTTGGTTCAATAATTCATAAGGAGCAAAATGTTGAAGAGGATGTTGCTTATAGAATTATGGTGGGGTGAATGATGTGGTGAGGTGCTTCATGTGGTTTTTTGTGATAAATGAATACCATTAAAATCGAAGGAAAATTTTTAACAGAATGTTGGGTAGTCAAGAAAGAACACATACATAGAATGAATGTGGCTGAGATGTGGATATTAAGATGGATGGTTGGGAAGACTAGAAAGGATAGAATCAGAAATGATGCATTTGTGATGAGTTGTAGTAGTGAGGTCTTATTTCTTCGGCAAACTTATTCCATCACTTTTTTTAGGTCTTATTTTCTTTGGAAAACTGATTCGTTTAGCTTGATTCTGGTGTGATGTGACGAAATGCAGAGTATCAGTTTATGACAGGAATTATCTAATTTTAAGTTATACTTGTATCAGGTTTTTTTCTAGAATAGTTTTGTAGTAGTTAGTGCTAGTCTATGTTTAAAATTGACTAATTGACTTTTATCCATAAATTATGGGTCATATCTATGTATTTGAGTGAAGTGAAATTAATCTTTATGGATAAGAATTGCTTGCATCTTGGAGAATTTGAATCACTATGAGTTATTGAATAAATTTCTGCTGTGTTTGAGAGCTATTCCTGTGTTTCTTTACCTAATTAATCAAGGTTTGCCTCTGTTTTTTTGCTTTATTCACCTTTCCAGTGAATTGCTGTGTTTTGTCATTGTTCTGCTTTTGTTTTTAAGTATTGACCCTTTCTTCAAAAATAAATAATGAAACATAAAAGATTTAGACTATGGGAAGAAAGGAGAAGACAGAATGAGAAGATCAAGAAGAAAGTAAGAAGTATGCACAAATCCTGTCATGTTATGATATCTTGCCATTGCCAAACAAAAATTTTTAGCCCATAATACTGAAGTACTCTTATATTGAAATTTGTATGTTTCTTGGGGCTTTTAATTTGGCCCTCTTGTTTGGTGGGACATGCAGAAGGCCCACAGAATGGCTGCACCAAGTGGTGATGGGCAATTCACAATTCACTGGATTCTGCTACTTCTTCTTTTTCTTTCTTTCTTTTTTTTTTTTTTTTGGGGGGGGGGGGGTTAAGTATTGTTAATGTTCCATGGATGATGTGTCTTTGTGCAGTAGTTGCTTAGTTAAATTTCATTCTTCAGTTTCTGATTTATACTTCTTGGTTTTCAGTGGCATACAAATTATCAAGAAAGAAGACTGATGATACTTTCAAAATGCTTTACATGATCCTTTTTGGAAGGAGGGGAAAGGTAATCTGGAAAAATGTTACAGATGCCTTTGTTTCCATAATATTCAATTCTTCTACCCCCCCCAGCTTTGTTGTGAGTGCTTGCTATTGCAATCTAGATTTTAATTGGGGAAAATTGAATTTTTCTAGAGTTTCTTGGTTTATACTGCACTTGACAATCACAAATGGAATGGGTTCAGTATTCTGTAATTCAAGTTCACTGTCATCCTCCTGTTAGATCTTAGTCATTGCTTTGGAATGAATGCATGTTTGTGCTCATCCGTTTTGTCAGTTTATCCAACACTGTTATTGAGACTTGTCAAAATATCTTTGTGAATTAATCTAATTCCTTCATTTAAATAATGGGAAGCGATGTTTCCAGGGCTGTTTTTTTAAGATGCCAGCTGGCCAAGTTGGTAAAGTCTCTGGGTGTTGTACCACAGACCTGGGTTCAAAACCCCTCTTCACCTAGCATTACACAATATTTTATTTTACTCCATTGAAAGAAAATCGTGATTTTGAAATATCAAAAACAGCTCTGAAAATATCATATTAATCCATTTCTTAAAAAAAAAAATTCATATTAATTCTTGTACTCTCTACTTCGCCCCCCCCCCTCCCCATGTGGAGTGGTAGTACAGTCATCCTCTGGTTCATAATGTATGCAATCTGACTGTTGCTAGATATTTATGTCTAGTGGAAAAACTCTTCCAAAAAAGAAAGGATGTTTATGTGTAGTGGACTTAATATGTGCAGTTTGTTCCTTTTGGATCATTTGTTCTTTTTCCTCTTTTATGGAACACTAGATTAGTGTCCTTTTTGGTCTAGTTTCTTTCCATTAGGTTGTCATCAATCCATTAGGCTGAATCCAGTGGCATATATGTGATTGATTTTGTTGGCTTTTGCAATTTAGGGTAGTTTGGTTGTCTTTTCTTAACTGTATGGGTGTCAGTGACTTCAATGTGCCAGTGGTTTTATTAAGTAATCCAAATTGCTCTTTTTTACTGTGTTTTTTTAATTATGCAGGCATTTGATATCAAGAAGAACATGTCCCAGTTTTCTGGCTTTGTGTGGCATGAAAATCAGGTAAACAAGTCCATATTTGAATTCATATTCAAGGAGGAGATTCAATTCTTTAGTTCATACTTAATTCCTTTCTTGTGGTATTTTTAGTTTGTTAGAGGGCTTAGGAGAGGTAACATATACTTAATGTCTAGATATTTGGTTGATCTGTTAGGCTTTCGTGAACTACTAGTGCTGAGTGGTAATCAATACGCATCTCTTTGAGCTTCCTAAACTGGATTTTTTATGGAAGTGCAGGAAAAGCAAAGATTGAAAATCAAAGAAAAATTTGACAAGTGCATCAAGGAAAAGTTGCTGGAATTCTGTGATGTCCTCGACATACCTGTTTCAAAGGCTACAACAAGGAAGGTTAGTTGATTTATTACTTGTATATCTTGACTCTGGAAAGTTTTCTCTTAAAGGATTCAAGTTTTTTAATCCTTATGCTATACCGTGAGCTTGAGTTTCCCATGAGGCACTTTGGATTGTTTAATTGGTTGCCACCTCTTGGATGGCTATAGACCATATTTACAGAAATCCAAGAGTCTCACTGTTTCATAACCATCCAATGTTCTACTTTATTTCAGGCTGTTAGGCCATTTTTCAAGTGGGCCAAGTTTTTCCTAGTTAGTGGGTGGGGCCATCCATGAGGTGTCCCTCCCCACCCTACCACCCAAATTGAATCGTTCTACATGATGGGCTTGATAGGATCATGTACATTTCATTACGGAGAAACTAGTACTAATGCACAAGTAAAGTGTCATTAACATCTAACTGTGCAGCCTAAATTAATTGTCTTTCTGACTGTTGAAGCTGAGCTTGGCACTTAGTTTGATATGCACGTGCAGGAGGATATTGTAATGAAGCTAATCGACTTTTTGGAAGCACCACATGTCATGACTGATGTGTTACTTGCAGAAAAGGAACAGGTTTGTTTCATCTGTGGCTGTAACTGGTTACTCAAGTATCATTATCTGGGGAATGTTGCTTTTTCTGCTTTTGTCTCTAATGTTCTCTTTTCTTGTTTGTGTTATCAGTCAAGTAAGGCTAGAAAGCGCAAGAGGGTGGTAAAAAAAAGTGCACCAAAGTCTGGAGGCATATCTGCAAAACGTTCAGCAAGGGTATCTTTCTTTGTTGCTGAACCCACAAATAGGATTAGTTTGGAATGGTGGAGCAGAACTTGTTTAGCCCATCCAAAGTGTTTTGAGAGTGTGATATAGTATTTGGGCTATTAATAGGTTAAAACCGTAGATCTGATCGGCTTTATTTAAGAGAGATGACCAATTTTCAATGGATTTGGTTCATGCCCATATTATTGCCTCTGAATTGAAAAAATTATGTTTATACACACACACACACACCTAGTTATTAGAATATGATAAGAGGATATTTTTGCCCAAGTTATGAGGAGGAAATAAATAAGGTGAGTCTTGCAAGCCTTAAGTTTGGTTTATAAATTTCACACATTGGTGAACATGTTACGTGGAAGGACACCCACATTTGATAGGTCCATCCTTGGATGACCATTTACTGCACCCAAAATTAATCTGATTAGGTGATGGCAGTTGTGCAGTCAATCACACTCTGTAGGGAGAGGTGGAGGAAAATGTTTATTACTGAGAACTTGGTCATCTGAGGCTCGATTTCATGGTCTTTAATTCAAGTAATTTTTTATTGTCTCTCAAAAATTTAATATAATTGCTTTAGTTTTAGATATCAGAACGTACAGTAAATGAAAGCAAATGTTGTGGCATTTAAAAGAAAGATCAAAATATTAATTAGGAAAAAGAAAATGAAAAGAATGCAAGTGTCAGAATCTGAGACTTGTTGATAGACATTGATCGTTTAGAAAGTTCTAATACCATTTAGTGTTGATTCTTTGTAACTTCTTCTTTTGTCGTGTTTACTACTATTATTCCACAGAAACGAAGGAAGTATGAAGACACTCCAAAAGGGAAAGATAAAAAGAGTGCACCTGAAACAGAAGATGAGTCTGAAGAAGATGAAGAGAATGAGAATGGTGCTCCCAATGCATCCGAGGATGACGTGCCAGAACATTCTGAAAGTGAGGAGAAGGAAGATGAATCGGCAGAAGAGCCTGAAGAAGACATGAAGAAGTTATCATCAAAGAAGGGATCTGCTGGAAAAACTAAAACTAAGAAATTAACAACCCCGAGAAAAGCCACTCCAGCAGCATCACCCAAAAAAACTCCTAGCAAATCATCATCTAAAAGTTCCAAGGTTGATGATAGCAGGGTTACAAGCCCAAGGGTGTTCTCAAGAAAGAAGAAAAACGAAGATGCAACTACAAAAAAGGCTGCAGCTCCCGTGAAATCTTCAACTCCCATGAAATCTGCTACCAAGCAAAAGGCCACCAAGGAGAAAACTGGTAGAACTTATTCTTTGCTCTGTAGTTGTTTTCACATGCAATGAAGTGGCAAACTGATTGCTTAGGGTGTCAAATTATTTTTTTTTTTAAAAGGGTTTTATTCTAGCTTTTCAGTGTTTTATTATGAGAAATTGAGTCAAACTAGTAGCTCTTCAAAATAAATAAATAACGATGATATATCTAGGATATGTGTATTCACCCTGATAAACAATATCCTGAAATTGTCTATTCTTTTATGAAGGTAAAAAGACGGCAAAAGGGAAGGATAAGCCCAAAGGAGAAGAGTCCAAACCAAGTGAAGATGATCTAAAGAATGCAATCTGTGAAATTCTGAAGGAAGTTGACTTCAACACGGTAGGTTTAGGTTGCTTACCATAATGTTCCATTATCTCTGATTGTTAAAACATTAGTGGAAGGAGCTCTCAAATTAGGACAGCTGCCCCTATCTGTGATTTTCACTGGCAAGCATGCTGTACAGTTAAGGCCCCAGATTTCAGCACTCTGGGCTAGGGGCCACAATTAAATTATCCTAATCTTCATTTCTTTATTTTCTTCATCATCAATGGAATTTCTTATATTTCCAGCAATACTGTAGATTAGATGGTTAGGATAGTCCTACCCAGATGATTTCAGACTCATGCAGGGTCAGACACACTGAATGGTGATCTTAAACCCTGTCCATGTGCTTCTTGTTTACTGCTGATAGGGAGGACCGCTCCCTGCCACCATTCTGTCATTTGTTCTATTTGTTCCCAGAGGGTTTCCTTTTGTTTTTTTAATAACTTAAGGTACCAGTTATTGACTATCATCCAGAACTTAATTTTTTGTTTTTGTTGCTTTTACTTTTCAGGCAACGTTCACCGACATTCTCAAGCAGCTTGGTATGCTCTCTTGGATTTTATTTAGTATGACTTAAGTGTATATATATATATATATATATATATATATATATATATATATATATATATATATATATAGGGAATGTTGGGATGCTCTACTGTTAGCAAGTTTATATGGCACTGACATAATATTATTTCTCCATTATAAAATTTGTTTGTGGTGACTAAAACTTTAACCTGCTTTCAGCCCAACGGTTCGATACAGATCTCACACCGAGAAAGTCAGCTATAAAGCTTCTGATCCAGGAAGAGCTCACCAAACTAGCTGATGAGGCAGAAGACAATGAGGATGATGATGGGGAAGGTGATGCTGAAAAAGAAGATGATCCACAACCTGCAGGTCAAGAGGTGGAGGCTTGACCACTTTGATCAAACATATCTACATGGCAACTGGTATATTAATGATGTTTTATTTAGCCTTTTTTTTTTCCTCCTTTTTAAGTTAAATATGCGATGGATGTGGGTACAGTCAGCTGTAATTTACTGGTAGAGGTTTATTGCTGGCAACCCAAGAGGTACTTCTGGGCAACGGTGGTACTGCTCGAGCTGCTGCGGGTGATGACGTGTTACGTATACATAAACATAGATTTGTAGCCATTTTCATCTCTTTAATTAAAACTGACCCTCCATGGATACCGTTAGTCAGGAAAGCTTGAAGTTTTGTTATACGCCAAAAGGAGGTTAGCCCAACAAGATGAGTAAACAGATTTTTCCCCAAGTAATTGCATAAATGCCTACATGTTGAAACTAGGGTTAACTGTCTTAATCAGCCCTAACCTAACCCCCCTACATACGGGTGGCCCCATTGACTTGTCCAAATGGCCACTTTTGGGGTCTTTTATGTCGTCGTCGTCGTCGAGCTAAAAGTTGGTTCTACTTTCGGGGCAATAATTCCAACCAGAAGGTGCCCCACCCATTGAATCCTCTGGATCAGTGAGTTGGTTTTTGGTCACGTCAGGTATGGGGAAGAATCCTTTTTAACAGTTAAACGTCCGAGTCTTATATTTGTGTATGCAGAAAAAGCAATGTTTTATACCCTTCTGGACAATTGGAGTGTACTGTTTTTGCAACGTATTCACTATATTTCTTTGTACGATCTTGATGGCCTCGACATTTATTTCTTAGCTCACTCGTTGAAGAGGTTGCTTTGTTTGGTCATCCATGTTCCAAAGCGAATGGATGGCACAAGGTAGTGCCAGTGGGTATTTTTTTTTTTATTTAACAGGTAATTTGAGTTGACCGCTTGAAATCTAAAGGGCTCTTGACTTGGTCATTTCCACCGGAGAATATGATTAAAAAAGAATAGTTCACATCATCTCCAGTCTCAGTTCATGGTGTGACAGGGTGTCTGACGAAGAGTGTATTAATAAATATACAGGTACTTATTCATTGTATATTTATTATAATACCCTCCTTTGACCCACATGCATTGACTCAAACACCCTTTGTCAGACCACATGTTATGCATTGATTGGTAATGGAGTGGTACCTGTCCATTCAGACTGGAGATGATTCAAAATCGATTAACCTCAGGATATAGTCACACCAGTACATAACAGGACATGTCGAGGAGGCACACATTTGGCAGTCAAAAAGCGGCAAACTATGTATGTGATAGCCTGCACATGTCTTGCATCCACATCACTTGGGGGTATTTAACTAAGTACCCATTTTTAAGCACGCGCAGACACTAAGCATAAACCCACAATGGTTCATTTTCCGACTCTCCAAGTGCAATTTTATCATAACTTAACCATCCATTTGCTGCAACCAGCGTGTTGTTTTCTTGATAGCTACTAATTAGTGTGCTATTGAAAGTAAGCGTGGCATGATACTTGTAAATATCACTAAACTGATGAGAACCCAAAATAATGAAGCAATGATAATTTTGGGAATCATGTAGTCCAATCGGTTACTCTCCATTCTCCTCTCCCCTTCCCCTGTTAATGGATCCTAACATTGCAATACCCTGCATATACAACTACTTGTAGCCACCCTTAACCTGATTACAATAAAAAGTATTGTTTGATTCTTTCAGGAAGCTTTAGACAAATATCATTACTGTAGAGACATTTACCAGGTTGTTGGTTGGCAAGTACCAATTTGTCCAAGTTTTGCTATCAAGTGTTGTTGTATTGTTGAGCGACAGGTCTTGAGTTCAAAACCTGTTTGCACATTTTCATTAGGAACGCATTAGCAACAGGCTTACCTGAAGGTAATATTGACATTAATCTTGAGTTAGATGCACATCTACACACTTATGGTTCAAGAACTTCAATACCTTGAGGTTGGTAATGTGAAACACAACTCTTATTGGTTATATATGAACACCACATTCAATGAAATTAATGTACTTTATTAAACTAGTTCCAAGGGGCACATGAAGTTTGAAACATAAAGCCTGGCATGATTAGAAATCACTTTCCTTCGGAGAGAAATCACTTTTTGTAGCATGATGTAGGGCAGGCTTGTGATGGTGGGTGCAATAGCGGGTGTTATTAGATATATACATAAGGTGCATTCCAAACAGTGTCCTAATCTTACCCCTTCACATCCAATTATTCTACCTGTTAAAGCCTCGGTAGCAGCCATATCAATCTTTAACATCTGACCTCCCATCATACTGCAACTCAGAATTTGTACTCCAACCAAAAACCATCCTTTCGCATCCTTTCTTGGCTTCAGCTTATTGCAAAAACTATTTTTTGGTGTAACCAAATGTAATTCATATCTCAATGTATTAACTGCCTAGATAGAGTTACTTTTTTTGTGTGTGTGTGTGTGGCAGCCCATGTTAACAACCTTGGTCCCAGACATAGTAAAGAACTCATAAATTGTGTTTTTCTTTTGTCATCGACATTCCATAACTCTGGGTCTACTAGCTATCAAAGTGGCTTCACTGAAAAGAAGCTAATATTCTTCAAATGAAAGGTGGTATTCCTTTCTAGCTACTGCCTTCAATTTCCCGTAAAACCAGTTTGGTCACCCTACTGAGCTAAGAAACAACTAATGCTCGTATACAATATATGAATTTACATATAAATCTGCAACCACCAACATGTGCATGCTCAAAGAAACTCAATCAGAAAGCCAATCTGTTATTCTCACATGATTGATGCCAATCTACAATGGATGAACATCAAGCATCCTGAGATAAACTCCACCAGTTGTATCACCAACTGATGCACCCAAAATGCCCCACTAGCTCCTTGATCAAGCATCCAGATCAGAACCTATTCTGACAAATGGGTAAAGCCAATGTACAAAAAAAAAACTCATTGTACTCTGAAGCCTATTATTTTCAAACTTGGTAATAACCTGTTGTCTTCAAGTGTGCCATACACCTTTCCTACTTTGCTAAGAAACAACTGATGCTCCATGGAGAGGCTCATATGGAAAACAGATCCTTCAAGATAGAATAGAAGAGATGTACCCGCAGTATGGGATCTAAAGGAGGCATTAAAATTCTGTGTACAGGGAATAGTCTTTCTGTAGTACCATAAGATTACAGGGAATAGTCTTGTCTAGAGCTTGTCTTTTATGAGTACACTTAGGAAGAGTAGCCATAACTATTGGTTCATAAATTGAGAACCTTGATACTCCTATACAACATTAATTTCGCCAGTTCATTAAAAGAAGTAGCCGTCAACTTAATTGATAAAGCAGCTGTCTCAGACAAGATTGGCCCATGTACAACACTACCCCCACCCCTAGAGAAAAAGAAGGAAAAAGAGGTTCTGTTTGAACCTTTTGAATGTCACTACCAATCATCTGTAAAGAATCGCCTAGTGCCATACTTGAATTTCTCTCAGTTGCCAGCTTGAAAACCAGCCTGTATTCATGCAAGAAACTTCAGCATCTTTGATCAGAAGAAATTCCCTTCTTTATTTTTTACTTATATGGGTTACCACTTATAATCCAAGGTGCTATATGTTTTAAGCCAATTAGTATTGTAAACATAAAGGAAAGAAACGAGGGAGATTTTGTCACCAACATTTGATCCACAGGAGATAATGGAGGACTTCAATCTTCATCTTCTTAGAACTCTTTTGTCTCACTTGATCCTGGAAAATTTTATTTTTCCATACATAGATATGTATATGTAGATGGGATAACCATGGATGAAGGCACAGCTAACCAAAGACATCATGAATAGACATTCCTCCAGTAAAAGTTAAATGCAGTTAACCAAGGTTAAAGACAATTTCAATTTGCGACTTTGCATCCTGACTAAGCAGCAATACTGTCAAATTTATACGAACTTTATCATGAATTAGCCGTTATGAAATCTGGATACTTGAAGATTCTTAACTTACTCATATCAACATTATATGATAATACTACCAACAGTGGATGCTTCTCAAGTACAAGTTTCTTGCTTCCCATCTTACTACATGTATATTCTCAAAAAGTCTTTCTAATTTGTTTGGACCACAAAAATATATAAATGGTATATTCTAACAAATACAATCATATGAAGTTTTTACAATTTAAATACTAAAGAAATATTGCCTAAAAAACAGATGTAAAAGCACATAATAGTCATATTGGATAGGATATTTGTATCCATGAGTCCTAGATTTCAAAAAATGGAGAGTCACATTCCCGTTTCCCATATCAGTGTCCGTCTGCATCCGTATTGGGTACCTTAGATCATCCAGGCACTGATATGACCTGGCCACAATTTTAAATCTGGTGATAACTACAAAGGGCAACCATATAAAAAATAAATATATATTAAATATCTAACCTTATGGATCTTTAAACTTCTGGATTTTCTATCTTGTAGCTCAAAATGGAGGTGATTACAAGTGTGTGTGTGTGTACTGTCACTTGCAACACGAATAGTGTAGTACCATGTACCATGAGTTATTCTGGACGTTCATAGATATTGGATAGACATTCTTGTCCTAACATGAGGCAATGCATTTTAGTGAGCTCCAATGAAAATATCCAACGATTGAAAAAGAGGAACCTTCTTCAAGTAACTGTGGAGCTTGGACCAATTTTTTTCTCAACATTCTCAATATGTACAAGAGCATACTGATGATCTAGAGGCAAAAACCGTCACATGAGATAAAATACTTGGATGTCTTGGAGTCTATATCGAAGGAGAAAAGAAGAAGTGAAGAAGAGGAAGAAGAATAGGAGATGATGTATAGGTTTTGGAGAAGTAACAGTATGTGTCTTGTACCATACGAAGGGTTTTATATTTATGTGAGTAGTCTAGTACACCCATACAATGGTATACAAGAATACAATATAGTATGACCAATATGCCCCTCACATACACACATATTCTATCACTCCCCTTCAAACTAGAGAATGGATATCTATCATTCCCAGCTTGCCAACCAAATACATGAACTGAGCCCTACTAAGACCCTTTGTAAAGATGTTAGCTAATTGATTAGAAGTCTGAATGAACGGAGTGCAAATGTCACCCTGCTTCAGATGGTCTTTAATAAAATGACAATTATTAACCTCAACATTCTTAGTACGATCATGTTGAATAGAATTATGTGCTATGCTGATAGTAGCCTTGTTGTCGTAGCAGATACTCATGGGTCCAGTGGTTGGAAACCCCACTTCAGCAAGTAACATACATAACCACAACAACTCACATATCACGTGAGCCATCAAGCGAAACTCAGCCTCAACATTGGATCCATCCACAACCAGTTGTTTCTTACTCCTCCACATTACTAGGTTGCCACCAACAAATGAGCAATATCCAGAAGTAGACTTTTCGATTAGTGAGTGAACCAGCCTAATCAGCATCAGTATACACCTTGACGCAGTGATGGGAATGTCTCTTGTATAAGAGACCCTTCCTTGGACAACCTTTCAGTTACTTGAGAATCCTGAAAGTTGTCTCCATATGTGCCTCAGTTAAAGCATGCATAAACTGGCTGAGAACACTGACGGCATATGTGATGTCTGGTCGTGTAAGGGATAGGTAGATTAGGCGTCCCACGAGATGCTGAAACCTCCCAGCATCAGTAAGCCTCTCACTATCATCTTCTTTCAGTTTATAATTTATTTCCATGGATGTTGCACATAGTTTACAACCTTCCATCACTGCCTCTTTCAACAAGTCTAACACATCCTTTCGTTGAGAAAGAAAGATGCCTTGTTTGGCTTCGACAACTTCAATCCCAAGAAAATATTATAGAGAACCAAGGTCCTTGATTTCAAACTCCTTGGCTAAACTGTCTTTTAGACGGGTAACTTCAGCACCATCATTCCCAATGACCACAATATCACCCACATAGACAATTAAGGCTATTATATTAGCACCATTGTGGTTGACAAATAATGTATGATCGCTTAGGTTTGTTTATAACCAAACTATATCATCGTAGAGCAAAATCTCTCGAACCAAGCACGGGGAGATTATTTTAACCCATATAATGCTTTCCTCAGTTTGCAAACATTTCCTTCAGAGTCCGGCATATGAAATCCAGGAGGGGTGGCCATATATACTTCTTCGATGTTGCTATGAAAAAAGACATTCTTCACATCAAACTATAAGAGTGGCCAATTATGATTTGCAGTTAGAGATATGAGTACTCGAATGGAATTCATCTTTGCCAAAGGTACAAATATCTCTTGATAATCAATGCTAAATGTTCGAGTGTACCCTTTGGCCACTAGGTGAGCTTTACATCTTTCTACTGAATCATCAACCTTGTACTTAACAGCGAATACTCACTTCCAACCAACCACTTTCTTCACTCGAGAAAGATCTTTTTCTCAAGAGCATTCATCTCTTCAATCATTACATCCTTTCAATGCTACTGAGATAATGCCTCAGAGACACTGCGAGGAACAAAAACAGACGATAAAACCATGAAGATACTACGAAAACAAGGTGACAAAGCATGATAAGAAACAAAGTTGGATATAAGATGTTGATTGCAAGCCTTGACACCCGTACGTTGGGTAATGGGCAAATCAAGATTATCACCAGACGAAGGAAGAGAGGGAAGAATGTTACCTATCGCAGGACTAGTGTCAGAAGTTAACTCTTGGTGGGGGTCATGAGATTTTAGATCCTTCCACCCCTCATCCTCCTGTAATCCAGGTTTCTTCCGCCAGGTATACACTAGCAATTTTGAATCCCTCTTTCCACCATCAAACTGAGAAGCAAGGACATGAATTGGAAAAGGGGAAGAGCTAGAGCCTGTCAACTCATGTCTAACATATTTCTCCCCCTGAATAGATGTCCCACTAGTGGAAAAATATGGAATAGACTAAAAAAAAAGTCACATCACGAGAAACGAAATACCGATGAGTGGATGGATGGAAGCATTTATAGCCTTTTTGGTTGACCCTATAGCCTAAGAAAACACGCTTATTTGTTTTGGATCTAGCTTTGTAAGATCAGATTTAGGTGCATGTACATAACAAATACATCTAAAGGTTTTAGGCGGCAAGGTTAACACAGGTATGTCAAGAAATAGGACATCATGTGGAGATTTATCTGATAGGACACGTGACAACATCTTGTTAATCAGATAGGCAACAGTTTGGACAACTTTAGACCAAAAGGTCATTGGTATATTCATGGTAAACATAAGGGTCAGTGTAACTTCCAAGAGATGTCAGTTCTTTCTCTCCATTACCCCATTTTGTTTAGGAGTGCATGAACAGGTAGTTTGGTGTATAATGCTTGAGGTATCAAGATAAGTAGAGAATTCTCGAGAAAAGTATTCTCCACCATTGTTAGATTGCAAAGTTTTTAGATTAGTGTTAAACTGGGTAGTACCATTTTATGGAAAGACTTAAATGCTTCACATAGACAACTCTTATTTTTTAGCAAATAAACCCATGTAGCACAAGAACAGTCATCAACAAATGTTACAAAATACTGAAAACTAGGTAATGAACATGTAAGGGAAGGCCCCCACACATCTGAATGCACAAGAGAAAACAAAGTAGAACTTTTATTATTATTACTTGGAGGGTAAACAAAACGGCATGATTCATAAAAATATCTAACTTAAATGAAAAAAAAAATTAAGGAAACATTTTCTTTAATACAGAAATGGACAAATGTCCCAAGTGGTGATGCCAAGTAATTCATCTGGACTAGAAGTAGAAGGAGCCATCTTTATTGTTGATGTTGCAACAGTGGAACTAGAATCTAGTAGATAAAGGTCATCCTTCTCATGCCCCAAACCAATAGTCTTCCTCGTCACCATATCCTAAAACACATAATACAACAACAACAAACAACCTTATCCCAACTATGGGGTCGGCTACATGAATCTTGTTTTGTCATTCTGCTCTATTTAGGGCCAACAAACACACAATAAGATGGATAAAAGTAACACAACTGTTAAGATTCTTAGTGATGTGACTGATAGATAACAAGTTAAGAGAAATGTTTGGAACATGTAAGACAGAAGATAAACGAATGCCAGGTGAAACAGGAATATTCCCTTGTCCAATTACAGACGAGAGGGAACAATTAACTATAACTTTATTTTTGCTAGAACACACACTAGAAGAGGTGAAAAGAGATGACATATTAGTCATATGGTGAGAAGCCCAAGAGCATAATGGACTAGAAACAGAGGCAAAAAATGCAGAAGCTAGGGTACCTAAATAAGCAAAAGAAAAGATTAGGGTACTAGATGCTCAAGTTGTGAGACAAAGCGTCTAAAGGCTTCGATTTCATCTCTGGATAAACTCCCATCTGAGATACCTGTGGTTCCAGGAGTTGGGAGTCGTGGCAGGTTTCTTTGTAGAAGTGGAAGTTGTTGAGTGGGAATTTGGTCTATTATTGCCGAAACGAGCTCCACTTCTATTGCCACTAAATCCCCAACGCGAAGAACGATAAGGTAAATCTTGTGGTCAGCTATGTAGATCTTAACACTGGTCCTTAGTATGTCTAGAACGGTCACAATACTCACACTTAGGTGATCTCTATCATCAAGAGTAAGGCTATGCCATCCACCACGACCTCATCCTGCGTATCCCCCACAGCCACCCCTAGTAGAAGAAGAAATCAAGGTTGACTTCTCAAAGGTAGAAGATATGCTCATTACTCCTTGTTATAGCTCCTCTCTGTGAATATACACATACACTTCATCTAAGGAGGGCAAGGTGTCTTCTAAGAATGAGGACTCACACCTATTCATATTCTGGATTCAGCTCGGTTAGAAATTCAAAGATTTGTATATTCTCAACATGCTTTTGATACTCTATGGTATCTTTTACGCAGGCAGGATGATACGTGGTATAGTGATCTAATTCATCCCACATCTTCTGCAAAGAAGAATAATAAAGCGTAAGTGGCTGATCACTTTGTTTAAAGTGAGCAATTTTCTACCACAATTCAAATACCTTGGTCATGTGTCCCATCTCTGAATAGGATTCGATCAATGCTTCTCAAATTTGATGTGTTGTCTCTAAAAACAAGAAGTGTTCGTTGATCTCTGGTGTCATGAATTAAGGAGCCATCCCATAACATTGGCATTCTGAGTCCTCCATTTTCTATAATTTGCATCATCCTGTGAGGCTTCTTTTTCTCTCCGGTTAAATATTTCCTTATCATAGCATTTGAATGTAAATTAGCAATGATTTGGACTAGGTTAAATAGTTTTTTCCATTGAACTTTACAATGGTAATTTGAGGCTAGGAGGTATCACCAATTGTCTGAAAACTATTGACATCATTCTTGGTTGAGTCTCCTACAGTTTGATCCGAGGTTTAGCTCTCTTCTGACTAATGCAACTCAATAGTTTTAACAAATACTGCTGAAATTCCCGAAATGGATCCTAGAAGAGGAGTGAATAAGATCTTTATAAAATATTAAAAATTCTTTTAAATAAATTATCCTTTTTAATTTATTCAGCTCCAATTTAATTTACTTAATTTTCTTTTAATCAATATGCAGCGAAAATTCTTTTAATTAGGTAAATTGTTTTTCTGTGAATTTATCATAGACCACAGGGCTCCGTCATGCACTATAGTGTTACCTATAGCAGAGTGAGAGCAGGGCTAATAAATTCCCTAAGGTTGTTTAAATTAATTCTTTAATAATTTTAACCTTAATTGAAGTCACTCATTTAAATATGTTAGGTTAATTTGCATAAACACAAAATAGAATAACACAAACAAACCACAACACATAAATTTATAGTAGTTCGGCCCTCCGGCCTACGTCCACTCTCTAAACGGCTCCCTTGAACTTATTTAATTTTTATTAATAGTTTTTCTAAACTATTACAGGCAAATTAATAAACCTGAAATTTACTTATAAGTAACAGAGAATCCACTCCCTTGTAAGTGCACTCCCAGTGTCTTTGGTGGGCACGCTCCGTCCAGTGTCTCCGATGGACTAACTCGCACTTGGTGTCTCCAGCAAGTGCTTTACGAACAATGCATTTGGTGACTCTAGCAAAGGCAAAGAATCTGCTTTCGGTGACTCCGGCGAAGGCTATGACTTGTTGTAGACGAAGGAATCTTCGTTCTTTAGAATGCCTCTTGTATAGGTGAATATGACTTGTATAAGCACCTTCCTTGCTCCCAAAAGATTTAACTACAGAGGTTTGAAAAGCTTACAACTGACATTGAATGGGTTTAACTATGGTGGAACCATTGCAAGGTCATTGGCCAACACAAATTTAACTCATAGGCTCTTGGCTCACACTTTTAGCTCTCTTTCTCAAGGATTTGACTATGTATGCATAAGTGTTGTTCTCTACCTTTCTTGGGGTTTAAAGACCCTATTTATAG
>JAOXJP010229605.1:0-10921 GCA_025762735.1 Platanus orientalis | reverse complement strand
TTCACACACTCCCTTGGTATTGAGTAGAGACCATGCACTTAGTATATTTGGCTAGTTGAGAGTCATTCTCTACATTGGGACATTGGTTCCCTTACTTGAGATATTGCCCCTATTGTGCTTCACTTATATTTGTCTATATGAAGGTTTGCTCAGTTGTGTGACTACTTGTTTACTTACCTTTTCTAAAGACACTCACATACACCCCATTGTACGGAAGTAGATACTATTCTATTGGTATATTTGGCTACTTAATTTCCCTTGGTGAACATAATGGCATATTTGGCTAGTGAAAGCCATTCTCTATATTAGGACCTTGATTTCCACACTTGACCATATTGACATATTTAGTTATTGTGATCCACTATATACATTGGGACATTGATTCACATATTTAGACTTAAACTACCATATTCGGTTATTAATTATACCATTGATTCCTTGAGTCACCGGTCGGAGACTGTGAAGGATTGTAAGCCCTTGGCTCAAAAAAAACTAAAGTCATGCTTGTCAGAGACACCAACCACGTAGTTTAAAGTGTGCACATATACCTTACCATTGTGTTAACGGTTGTAGACGCTATGTGACGAATTGTAAGACCTTGGCTCGGAGACAACCAAGGCCGTGCTTGCCGAAGACACCAAACACGAGACTTAGAAGATTAGTTCAATACCTTGTAATCTTTGTAAAAGATTGATTAATAAAATTGAGTAATTAAAGTGGACATAGGCCTCGGTGTGGCCGAACCACTATAAATTTTTGTGTTGTAGTGTGTGATCTTTGTGTGATTGTTCTTTATATTTTTATACTTGCAATCATTAGCATTTGAGCACCAAACACATTGAGTTAAATTAAACTTGAACATCACTAACTCACCTAATTAAGATTGGGTTTAAAGAAATTAAAAGGAATTAAAATTTTAATTAAATTTTATTCACCCCCTCCTCTAGGATTACGCATTTAGCAATTTCAATTATTTCAAAGGATATATCTGTGATATTCTCCCCCACTTATTTGGTTAACACTCTCATTAACACATCCACACAAGTGCTCAACTTCGGCTTGTACACATGTTCCTGGCACCTCGATTATCCTTAATCATCGCCCAATACCACACTAATTCGGCTTGAAATCTCTGTACAATCCCTACTACTCAACTGATCTTAGTCTCCAAAGCACTCCCAGTGCCATTGTGAGCATTCCGTTACACACCAGTAAACCTTTGTACACAGTCCATTGTGTACGTGCACAATTGGTTGTGCACCAATGTCCACTCTTGGACGCTTGCTTGACTCCCTAAGCAATAGTCATTTCTAATTCTTGAAACATCTACAACTTCAGACTCTTCTGAACACAAATCAAATAGCGAATAAACCCCACCCAAGCTCTGCTATGTCCTTGAAATCAGCCCATTTCTCCTTGCTCCCAAGGCACGATCCTCCAACCACTTTGCTCACCTTGCGTTCAAATGCCTAGTTTCACAAAACCAAGCTGTGACTTTGTCTGTCGAGTCACGGATCTATCCTCCGAGCTTTCCAACCCATGCACCCCTCAAGGTGTGGCTCTCAAGCTAATCGTAGTCCATTATGGCATGGTCCCCTTTCGTTAGGACTCACTCTGTGAACTCATCTCATCTTGACTCATCCACGCCTAATTTCCTTTGATTTTGACATGCAAGCTTTTGTATAGTCTCATTCCTATAGCATCCCTTTGCCTACCCAACCAAGTTGCATCCTAAACATCCTTGATGTTCCACAGCCAACAACCTTACCACATTGCTCGTACCATCTTGCACTATACATAATGTATTGCCTCCTCCGAAGACTTCCCATTCCGATCTATTTCCTGATCTGACCTGCAAGCTTTTGTACAATCCCATTCCTATAACATCCCCTTGACTGTCCAACCAAGTTGCCTCTCAATTCTCACATCTGCATATTGTCGTCGTTGCATTCCAGTTATTCTAACATGCACTCAATTTCTTAGGTCCTCCAACCTTTCCATGTCTTGGGACTCAGTCCTTCAAGCTTCTTCTTTATGGCCAACACCCCTCACTCAGTTTTCAAAACCATCTTATGTCCATCCTTGTAGACATTGTTAATATAGCCATCAACCCACATTGACGTGCACTAATAAAGCTCATAGGTCCTCCAACCTCTCCTTGCATTGGAACTCAGTCCATCATGTTCCCCAATTCATGGCCAACATCCTTCACCTGATGTTCAAAACCACCCATGACAAATAACTTAGTCTTTCATACCTCCCGCGCTAGGTTTCCATATCTCACTCTGACATCCTACACCTTATGTAGTATACTAACTCACATCAATATGAACCCTAGCACTCAGTCGGCTAAGATAACAAAGCCCATACTAGTACCTCGAACAAATGACCCCAATTGTGGTGCGTTTGCACCTCCCTTTCTTTGCATACTATGCCTTAAGTGTTTCCTCACTTAAGCTCTTCACCATACCTCTTGGGCTCACTGAACATTATTAGTGTCTAACTCAACCATCCTCTTGTGTTGCCCTTCTAGTACCTCAACATTCGGATGTCTTCACCTCGAGAAGGCGTCCATCATTTTACTATTTTGCCTTTGATCCATTGAAGGTCTTCTGTAGCCTCCCATAAGCTGCCTTATATCACTGGGTCACCCTAGTACCTTGGTTCACTGTACCTTCACCCTGAGCAAGCATTATGCTTTACTGTTCTTATCTATCACCTGTGTCGCCCTTGTACCTCGACACACTGCCTTCACCCTGAGCAAGCACTATGTCATTGTCAATGTGTCACTCCAGTACCTCAGCATCCCACACCTTCACCCCGAGTGAAGTATCTGCTCAGATTATTACATCTTGTCATTGTCTCGCTCTAGTACCTGAAAACACTTGTCTTCACCCTAAACAAACCCTTGAACTCTGTTTGATGCCACTTCCTTAACACTCATGAGTCTCCACCCCAAGTGCCCATCCATTCAAATTCTCAAACTGGCTTGTCATAGCAAAGCCATCTCATTGACACCGTCGTGCCTCTTCCCTTGTGCCACCGCACATTTTCTCTTTTGTCATGACATTAACCCAACACCACATGGTAGCCCAATCCATTGGACATACATGGCACTCATGCCATTCAGCATCACCTGTTGACATGCTTTTGAGTTACTCACCCAAGCCATCAAGAAGTTTCTCTATAAGCTTCCTTTCCAAATGTTACCTACTTGCTTTAATGTTGTCCTTCACACTGAATAGTTCCTTCACTTGTATTGTCAACATCATCATGATCCTAGGAAAGTCTCACAACCAACCACACACGATAGATGTCAATAGACTCTATAGCTAGTAGCCCTCCCCTTACTTAGAACCACAACAATCATGCCCAATACCTCACCTATATCCGAGCAATCCATTTTGTAATAAATCCCACTTCGATACCAACTGTATCAAAGGCTATCTTTTAGCATTAACTGTTGCTTTGATACCAACTATCACTATCAAAATTTTCTCTCTATAAAACTGTGTAGCATCCCAACTATCACCTAACCAAGAATAGTCATTCGAGTCCTTCTCTAACCCCCCAATATGTCCCACATGCACTGACAAAGATACTGCTCACTAAGAGCACTGATACGCCAAGCCCAGTTTGAACAACCCACAAGTTCCTTCATTGTATCCCATAACACTTGTCCCACTCATAGGGCCCTTGTGTCATCGCTGCTTGTCAACCAACTCCAAATCAAACTAAGCCAAGCACCAATTAGTCAGTCATTTAGGAGTGCACACCGTACCATTGGAGTGCACCTCAAACGACCACAGAGCTTCTAGTTGCCCCACCAGTAGCACTGAAGGCCCAGCACGCCTACAGCACATTCTCCAAGCTATCGCCCAAGACATTAAGCCCAGTGATGTACATGTCACCCAATGAAGGCGTCATAACGTTCCTTGCAATACGTCGCCCCATGTCTTGCCTTGCCACCAAAGTAGCTGTCTAGGGCCAAACCAAGATTTTGCCCAACACTGAGACAAGGCACACCTGAGCACACCGACCATGGGATAGCCTACTTGGCCAACTAGCTTAAGTCAGACACGCAGTGTTGCCCGTCCCTAGAGCCCTAAGCACTATCGCAAGAGGGAACCCAACTCCCAAGAGAACCTAGGCCACCCCTCTAAGAAAGCCTAGAACCGCCCCTAACCCATGTTGGAAGTTCAATTGCATTTTAAACTCAAGTTGGCCAGGAGCATGTCACATGTCACATAGCCCATCGTGCTGTCCATGCCCCCTGACATGCTGCCTTGCCCATGCCAATCGTGCTCATGCACACACTGAAAGATATGTACGTGACATTATGGCTTGATAATGGTGAGAGTTTTTTTACAAGTCTTATAGGTTTAGATTTTCCATTAATTCTAGAGACCTATCCTAGTGTTTTGGAGGGTACTGTGAATTTTTGAGAAATTTCTTTTTAAAAATTTAAGAAAATCCATATTTGAGTGTTTCGATTGCTATGTCAAATTAAGAAGTGTTTGGTACAATACTTTTGGTCGTTCCAATCCCTTTATATCCCAAAAATTGAATGAAACAAGTCTCACATGATTCCATTACAGATTGAGACTACAGTTATTAAGACCTGTGTAGGTCTAATAAAGCATAGCTTATTAGATTGTGGTCACTGTTTTTTATATATGGTATGTCAAGAGTGAGCCAAGATTCAACAAATAAAGAAGAGTAAAAGTAATGGGGCCAACATTCCAGTCATAGGTGATCCTACCCAAGTTCAAGTTACCACAGTGAAGTTTAATGGTAGTAACTATCTTACATGGTATAAGTCGGTTCTCATCTATATACAAGGAAAGGATAAGGAAGAATATCTTACTGGTGAGATTGAGATTCCTCCAAAGGGCAACCCTTAGTACCCAAAATAGAAGACCAAGAATGCTATGGCTATGGGGTGGCTGCTAAGTTTAATGAAAGTTGAGATCAGCAAACATTTCTATTCATAGAAATTGTACATCAGTTCCAGAATGCCTTGGCCAAGGCATACTCAGAGATTAGACATACTGCTAAGGTGTACGAGCTGTGACAAAGAATTGCCCAGTTTAAGCAAGGTCATCAGCCTTTAGCAATTTACTATTCCTTATTAAGGAAGATGAAGGAGGAACTGGAACATAACACTACTTATCACCCCTCTTGTGTCAAGGACTCCACAACATATAAAAAACATGTTGAAGAAATGCGGATCTTTGAATTTCTGGAGGGATTGAATTCTAAATATGAATAGGTTCAGGTCTAGATTCTAAATGACCCTATTATGTTCCTTGAATGAGGTATATGTGTATGTTCATAGAGAGGGAAGACAAAGAGGAGTGATGAACCTATCGCCTTTAGTTGAGAAATTAGCACTCGTGTCTACCTTTACTAGAAGAGGTCGTGGTGGTACTACTGGGCATGGTCATGGTGGAAGGTTTAGTAATCCATCAGATGATAGAAACCGCCTCAAATGTGAGCATTGTGGTCAGTCCAAGTATACTAAAGATCGGTGTTGGGAACTCTATGGATGCCCCCCAAGACTTATCCTCACATCAATTTCAACAAGATGGGGCTGGTAGTGGTAGAGGAGATGGTTTGTTTGAACGTAGCAAACCTAACACTCACTCAATACTTCGATGCCTACAGAGTTGACTCCTATAGGGCCATCTCCCATGTCATTTGGTTCCTCAGAGGGAGGAGGTTTATCTAAAGATGAGATTGAGGCTTCCAAACGCTTTGTTTCTTAGATTAAGCATCCATCTATAACACATACTACATCCTTCATCCACTCAAGTACATTGCATTTGCCTTGTCTGCATCGGTTACCACACCACGAAATTACTAGATCATTGATTTAGGGGCCTCTCACCACATGAATGGTATATCCTCCCTTTCACGCCATACCACATTTGTTAAGGTAAGGACAAAGTCTGAATCATTAATGATTATTTTTCTTCTGTTATTGTACAGGGAGATAACTACTTTTGATTTGTTTCTATCTTATCTTCTTCACATTTCAAACTTTACCATAAATTTGTTGTCTATTAGTCATCTCACTAAGAATCTTAACTATAGCGTTACCATTTTTTTTTTATACTGTGTGTTTCAGGACATGGTGACAAAAAAGACGATTGGTTTGGGGCATGAGAATGATGGTCTATATCTACTAGACTTTAACCCATTAGTAGCTACTCCTGCAATAAAGAGGGACATCTCTCCTTCTAGATTAAATGAGTTATTCACTTGAAATTGTCGACTTGGTCATTTATCTTTTTCTGTATTAAGGAAGAAGTTTCCTCAATTTTCTTTTTTTGAGCCAGATATTTATTGTGAACCTTGTCAATTGCCAAAGCACTGTCAATTTGTTTATCTAGTTAGTAACAACAATAAAAGTTCAATTCCATTCTCATTTGTGCACTCTGATATATGGGGACCTTCCCCTATTACCTCTTTGTCAGGCCTTAAGTATTTTGTAACTTTTGTGGATGATTGTTCTTGAGTCACAAGTGTTTATTTGCTAAAAAGTAAAAGTGATATATGTACTGCTTTTAAGTCTTATATATGGTTGGTACTCAATTTAATGCCAAACTTCAAGTCTTAAAATCTGACAACGGAAGAGAGTATCTTTCCCATGAGTTGTCTTCTTTCTTTGATGAGTCTAGGATTGTCGACTAAACTACATATCTAGACATTCCTAAGTAAAATGGAGTAGCGAAAAGAAAAAGTAAACATCTTCTAGAGATTTCTCATGCAATCATGTTCACAATGAATGTGCCTAAACCATTTGGTGAAAAGTCATTCAAACTGTTGCCTAGCTCATGAATAGGATGTCTTCTCATGTCCTTTCTTATAAATCACCTCTTGAAGTCTTATCTCCTAGCTCACCATTGTTTCCTCTTCCTCCAAAAACTTTTGGGTGTATTTGCTATCTATATGTACCCAAATTTGACCGCACCAAGTTAGACCCAAAAGCACTGAAATGTGTATTTCTAAGTTACAAGGTAGATCAAAAGTATTACCATCCACCCATTCTTCATAAATTTATGCCCAAGGATGTCACATTTTTTTAGTATATTCCCTTTTTTTTCATCCAATAGGACATCTCTTCAAGGGGAGCAATCTACAAATGAAGAGTTGTCATCTTCTATTCCACTTCCAATCCCTCTACACGTTATTTTTCCCTCTTATCATTTTGATGGTAGCAGTTGTGTTCGTAGAAAGGGGGAGACTGATTTGCAAGTATACATAAGAAGGAAAAAATAAGGGGTATAGGACTTAACATCTCATGAACTACTCCAAGAGTCAACTTCGGATCCAGTCCTTGAGACAGGTAATGGTTCCTTCTTTTCCTTCTCAACCTTCTAATAATATTGATCTTGATCAGTCTATTTATCTTCAAAAGGGTGTGAGGTCTTGTACTAAACACCCTATGTCTAATTTTGTTTCATATCAATCATTGTCACCATTTCTCCATAGTTTCTTTATTGACTTATCATCTATTTATGTTCTTCGCAATATATCTGAGGCTATTTTACAACCTAAATGAAGGGATGCAATGGAATAAAAAATGAAAACGTTAGAAAAAAAAAAAAAACATGGGAACTAGTTGATCTTCATAGTGGAAAAATGCTAGTTGTAAATGGGTGTTTCACAATCAAATATAAATCCGATGGCTCTGTGAAGAGGTACAAAACACGTTTGGTTGCCAAGGGGTACACTCAAAATATTTGGTATAGATTACCAAGAGACATTCACCCCAATAGCAACAATGAATTCAATCAAAGTACTTATTTCATTAGCGACAAACTAAAAGTGGCCCCTCTTACAGTTTGATGTAAAAAATGATTTCTTATATATGGAGATGTGAAAGATGGGATATATTTGGCTACACCACCAGGATTTCATATGCCAAAGGGAAAGTTTGCAGGCTAAAGAAAGCATTATATGGTTTGAAACAATCACCGCACACTTAGTTTAAAAGGTTTAGAACAACCATGGTGAATGCAGGTTATAAACAAGCCCAAGCAAACCACGTTTTTTTTATCAAGCAATAAGGCCTCAAGACGATAACTTTAATAGTAAATGTGGATGACATAGTAGTTACAAAGAATGATGAGGATGAGATTGCATGACTTAAAAGAAATTTGGAGAAAGAATTTGAGATCAAGGATCTAGGCTCACTAAAATACTTTCTTGAGATAGAAGTTTCCAAATCAAAGCAATGCATCTTTCTTTCTCAGAGAAAGTATGTGTTGGATCTGTTGAAAGAGTCACGAATGAAAAGCTGTAAACTTTATACGGCATCCATAGAGGCCAACCACTGACCAAAATAGAATGACCGTGAGAGGTTAATTGATAAAGAGCAGTCCTAGTGCACGAAGCTCCTGCTACTACGGAGTTTAGGGAGGGTTATATGTACACAGTCTTACCCTTGCAAGCAAAGAGATTGTTTCTGTGTGAGAGGTTAATTGATGATGAAAAATATTAGAGGTTGGTATGACGGCTTATATACTTATCCTTAACTCATCTAAACATCTTGTATGTGGTAAGTGTAATCTGCCAATTCATGCATGTTCTAAGTCAAGATCATTTGGAAGCAGCATGCAAGCTTCTCAAATATTAGAAAGGTTGTCCAAGAAAGGGTATTTTATACAGTAGACATGGTCATCACCGAGTAGAAGTGTACGCTGATGCTAACTAAACAGGCTCATTATCAGATCATAGATCTACTTTAGGGTATTTCTCATTTGTTGGAGGTAACTTGATTACTTGGAAAAGCAAAAAATAGTTAGTGGTTGCCAAGTCTAATGTTTCTGCTAAGTTTAAATCCCTAGCCCCTGGCATTTGCAAACTGTTGTGGCTGAAAATGTTATTAACTGTAGTTAAGTTTCTAGTAAAAGGACCTTTGAGTCTCTACTGTGATAATAAGACAGCCATAAGCATTGCACATACCCTATGCAGCATGACAGAACTAAACATGTAGAAGTGGACCAGAATTTCATCAAAGATCATCTCAAAACTAGAAGTATATGCACGCCATTTATTCAAACCAAAGACCAACTTGCATATGCATTTACAAAGGTCCTTGTGGAGCATAAGTCTTATACTTTGTTAAAAATTTGGGAATGATGGATATCTATTCTCCATCTTAAGGGGGAGTGTTGGAGAGTTGGTATTTGTATGTATATTATAGGGTATTTATGTCATATGGGTACTTACTGTGTACCCATATAATTTATACTTCTTTTGTACTATGTAGTAAACAAATACAACATATATATAAATACCACCGTATGAGATAATAACATACTCATAAGATTTTCCCAAAAATCGATTACCGCTTTTCTTTTCTTGTGTTCTCTTTTTCCTTTCAATTTCTCTTCTTCCTCTTCTCCTTCACACGAACTACAGGTTCCAAGTAGAGGTCCCATTGTGTAACTTATTCTCCAATAAATTTGTTTCAATTGATGATATTAGAAGGGGGTAAATGTCAAGTTATAACTATAGAGGAATGCTCTACAGTCAAAAATTTTAAAGATAAGCTATGCTAGAATAGATATATGGAAGGCAATTTTAGTCAAAAACTAAAAATAAGAGTAGAAATGAGAAGTAGGTAAGATTAATAACCAAGAGATGCCCCAAAGTGACTATTTTATTTGATGTTACTCATATAAGTAGAGAAGAAATGATGAAGAGAAGAGATGCTTCTAGAGTACTATGTAATAGATGGATACCATTAAAATTTGTGGAATTTTTTTATCAGACAGCTATAAGATGAGTCATTATCTATGAAGAATAATGTTGAGCAACCAAGAAACAACACATAGATGTTAAGATGGAGGAGTGGCAAGACTAGAAAGGACAGAATCAATAATGAATGGATTTATGGGAGCTTTAGGTTATACCAACAGGTGATTGAGATGAGGGAAAGTCAACTAAGATGATTGGGTCATGTGTGAGGAATTCCAACAACTGCACCAGTGAGAAGATGTTAGATGGTGCAAGTTAAAGTCATTAAATGGTCAAGTTATGCAGAAAGTGAAACAAGTCATATTCAAATTTGATAGATTTATGTAGGGGTATTTTGAGTATTCTGAGTTTAATATTTTTGTGTGGAAATAACCTTTAATTTTGTCAATTTTAAGTTAATCTAAAGTAATTAATTTTTAGTAATTTTTGTTTTTTTATTTATTTTCAAATAGAAAAGGTTTTATTTAATTGTTAGAAAAGTGAAAATCCTGTTTCTGACACTTTTCTTTAAGCCTTATTTTGTGAGGTCAAAACTTGTCTGCTTGCCTTGATTTTGGTGTCATTTGAAAGTTTATTCAGTTACCTTCTTAACTAAACCAAGATCTTGAGAAACCAATGTGATTGGGAAATTTTATGGCTAAAAATACTGGAGGGTTATCAATTTGTGACGGGATTTAGGTATGTTCAATTGGGTGGTTTGTTCGTTGGAACTCGAGCTTGCTTGTTGTACCTCTATTGAATAAACCCAAGATTTTTCCTATTTCTTTCTTTTCTTCCTTATTTATATTTATTTTTCTATACACAACACAATTTTTTTATTTATTATATTTATATCTATGTAGTGCCAATCCAACATAAGTCCTTTTTTATTATTATTATTTATTATAATTATTTTCCTTTTCATTTATTTTTATCTATTTAATTTAATTTTTTATTTCAAATTGGAAATTGAATTCCATTTCTTTTCTTTTGTTTTCGTTGACTTCGACTTTACTAATGATTAAATCGGCCTCATTGAAACCCATATTGTGACTAGCATTTGTTGCAGAATAAACCAATTTAAAAATGGAGTAACATGTTCGATAAGGCAATCCTGTAACTGTACACAAAAATGACTAAAAAATACATACATACATACATATATATATAT
>JAOXJP010229604.1:0-10921 GCA_025762735.1 Platanus orientalis | reverse complement strand
CCCCCCCCCCCCCTAAAAAAAAAAAAAAAAAAAAAGAAAAGCACTCAAGACTCTAGCCTGAGTAAAATAAGCTAAGATAATATAATCAATAAACCTTAGACTGAAGGAGAAAGAAATTATTAACAAAATCACTTTCTTGAATTAGTAAGGTACACTGGTTACATAAACTCTAATTACCACTTGCCAACATAATAAATCGATCTTGGTGTTGCATGTTGGCTCTTCATACAAGTGAAACCTAAAAAATTATAAGGGAAAAATTTTCATTTCAAAACCACCAAAACATTTTCCATGAGGGTACTCAAGGATCCTTTTATGATAAAGGTTCTTTTCCTTCAATGTAACTTGGGTAAAAATTCCCAAAGAGTGTTGGCAACCTAACACATTTATTTGCTACCTTAATAGACTATGTTAAGAATCACACTTTTTGGTGGTATGTTAAGAATACTACCTTCTTTTGGTGTCTAAACACTTTTAATCTCAGTCTAACTTTAAAAGGCCACATGATAGAAAATCATAGGCACCATAATCTCCTACAAGGAGAACAATGTACAAGCATATGTTACTCTTCATGACCACCCTATAAATGTACACACTAAGTCTTGAGCAAGGAGGCTACTAGGAAATAATCATGCTTTTGTTTTGATTGTTTCATGCATATATTCAGGAGCCATGTGTAATCGTCCAATTTGTATACACAACTATGTTTCGCCTATAATATTTTCATGCATTTCCCTAGGAATATCATCTTTCCATTGGCCACTTAAGATATTTCCATTTCTAATCATTTCAAGTACTACTCTAAGCACTCCACACTATTACTATGAGACAGTCATGTTTCTACTTGAAAGTACTTCAAATTCTCTCTTGTGTTTCATAACGGTGAGGATTTTATATGCTGACCCCTAACCTCCGCCCACGTCTGCCGATGGTCAAGCGGGTGGAAACATCAATGCCGAAAGTGATTTTCATTCTTTGGGGGTGTGTGTAAATCACTTCTGACGCTGATGTGGCCACCCTTTGACCTAGGTGTTTGCCTACGCCAAGCGTAGAAAAGCCTTGGTGGTTTCATAATGCCACAAGGATTTGTACACTTTCCTATGGCTACTTTGGGAACTTCTATGATTTCTTTGTACCACTACCATAATGCACTGTATCATCAACAATGACTTCTTCAAGTATTTTCTAGGTGATACATATTGTTAAACCATGGGTTCAATGCCTCCATTTGTGATTACTTCAAGTACTCTTTTAAGTGTTCTACACTACTACTACAAGAGAGATCTGTACCTTAATTTATCCTTGAATGTTGAAAATATCTCCTTAAATTGCACCCTTACTCATATAACTTGGGTTTATATCGTTGTCTTTGATTGATGCAACAATCGTCTTCAGGATCCTATCACCTTTGTCCTACCTAAACCCTAAAATTTTCTTGCCACACTAATCTATATAACCCAAACATTGTTCTCTCTTTGTGCCATCACCGTTTCTCTACTTGAGAGACTCACATCTAAATTTTTATCATTTATCCAAATCATAGGGGCTAGGGTAGTCTATAAATATCCCAATTTCCACCTCATTTGGGATAGCATATGAAATTGTAGGATTTTGGAGGAAGAAAAAAGAGCTAGGAAAACTTGAAATCTACTCAATAAAAAACATTAGAAATAAGAAATCCTTTAATCTCTAAACTCCCTTTCTTAATTTAAATATTTCATTCTCACTCCCTAAAATAAGTTGACAGATGCATGACACCCAATGAAGTTGTCATGATCTTTGGCACTTGCACACTTATGCTAGGATCGATCACCAATGATGATCTCAAGAGGGTTGAGGATGGAGAGGTCAAACTCTCTATCAATTACCTCTAGAAAAGAGAAATCTTTTCTTTCTCACAACCCAATGTGATAGTTGAACAATTCTTAACCTCCAAATTAGGCTTTCATTGAATTTTGGTTTCACTCCTTTTTATCTTTAGAAACCCTAGACATAAACTAAGGGCCATATCTACAAAAACCTTGATCTATTGTATACCCTGCCCATTACTAGTCGTATGTAACAAAAGTCCTTCCTGTTTGAACCTTCCTACATGATATAACCAGCATAGACCTAGTCACATGGTGTTTAAAGGTTCTCATGCTTCTTCCTTTAAATGGTCTAGGAGATGGCCATCAAACTACTTTGCCACAATTACCCTCACCTTAGGTTCCGCCTGAAACATGCATTCATATGGGATCCAATATTTTTGGAGTTCATACATGAAAACATCCCATATTTTTGTCAGACACACACACACATCACATGGAATAGCTACGTTAAAATTCGTTAAACCCTCATCGTTGTTTTGCTTCTTTTTTTTTCATAATAATTGTGATTCTTTGTTTCATGTGTTGCATTCGTAGCCTATTGGCAGGAAAACATGTGTAGAGGATAGAACTTGCATTGATATTTTATGAGTGTCATTTCTTGCTAGAGAATCACTAAAGTGTGGAAAATTTAAGATTGTGTAAACGGTGGAGGGGTTGGGTGTTTCTGATTTATCTGTAAACACTCTCTTGTAGTCAACATGTGTGATGAGACAACTCTAATGTTAAGTATGTGCTCATTCAATCATTCATTTATCTTGTGATGAGATGAACAAACATAACACATGCTTCTTTGCTATATGCATTAAACTATTTAGTAATTTGACCTATATTAACTATTTCAATAATTCCCCAATATTACTTAGAAAGTTCACAAATTCTCTCCATAATAATCTTCATAATCTTGTTAATAAGTATAAAATGGCATCCATTGTTTCTTTAATTTTTCAAAGATCTAGAAAATAAATTGATTTCTAAAAATTTTCATTAATTAAAAAAAAATTAAGAAATTAGATTAAAGTACTTTTTTATTATTTTAAGATTTCTCTAATTTTATGCTCTACCTTTGCAATTCAAACTTCATGATCCCCCCGCCCCAAAGAAACCTAATCCAATGGATTTTTCATCTTCTTCTTCTACATGTTGGTGCATCAAAGAATGGTTCTCTTTTGATCAACATAGCCATTAGATGAATGAATCATTTCAACCAAATAATTTCTAGTTAATATTGGTCCTATGTCAGGACAACTCCCTTTATAAAGATAAACCTCTTAGTGTGTGCTTGTGGATGAGTGCTTTTAGGTGGTCTCCATGACCAATCTACTTCCCTTACAGGCACAGAGGTGTTGGAAAAAATCCAATAAATTCAATCTGATGTCCGTTCCTATAGGGATACCCTCTTTATAGCATATCAGTGCCACAAAACTTGCTCCCAAACAATTTGAATGTGACTTTGTATGATACAAAAGTAGGGCGAAGAAGGGTTTTTATGAACATTGCATAATATGGAAGATTTGGTTGATTGAAAATGATGGATCTTACGCACATTTAATTCTTTCACTACAACAAAAAAAGGTCTTTTCCAACGTTTAAAAAACGTTGTTTCGAGGTGCGTCAGCAAAAGTTGAAACCTTTAGACAGTGTTTTAAAAATGTTGTCTATAGTGTATACTTTAGACAACGTTTTTAAAAAGTTGTTTAAAGTATGCCTAAATAAGAAAAAAAAAAAAAAACAATAGCACTTTAGACTGTGATTTTAAAACGTTGTCTAAAGTATATCTAAATAGAAAGAAAAAAAAACAAACAAGTTGTACAGTGGTGGGTTACCCATGTTTCTTAGGTGGTCTAGACAGGAGAATTTTTAGGTGACCTACCAGTCTAGCTTCGATTCCCAAGAGATTGGAAAGACTCCAATAGGATTTTTAGTATACCATGCACACATTGCATGGATGATTGACACCTAATGCTAAAGAATTATGGAATCCAAGAAATGACTTTCAATGATTAAATCACCTCTGGCAGCTTGAATGTCCCCATTTCCAAGTTATCCTTCAGATTTGTTTACAAATATTAGAGAAAATACCTACTTCATCCCCAATCTCGAAACAATAAAGTAGATGATAGAAATGGCTTGATTAATGATTAAAAAATAGACAACATAAAGAAGCTTCTCAATTGCTCAATCAAGAGTATATGATAATTTGTTGCGAGGGAACCAAGCGGATACAAAGAGTTTTCATACTGAAGGTTGTTTGTTAAAAAAATGTGTCTATTACATGTAGAGTTAATAAAATTAACTATGACATGATCCAAGTCATTGGCATACAGGTGTAAGTGAAAGTATTGATTATAAAAATATACCATGCATACCCAAATGTATGGGTTTGCAACCATTTTACCATTAATCTGTGTAAACCCTCCCCCATTTTTTTTTTTCAATCATAATCATACTTTGGTATCAAAAGATACCTTTGAGATATTATCAACAGTTGACAAAACTGAACATTTTCAAACTATTGATTTAATCCAAATTCTAAGGGGTTTCTTGAAGAGATTTATATTCTTTTAGAGCAAAATAAGTTAGAATTTTCTAGAGCATAATACTTATTAACACTACAATTGGTGTTCTTTTGGCATCCTTTGCAAAATTTTCTTTTATTTATTTATTTTGTATTTTTGATAAAGATTGCAAATTTATTTTCCGTAGTTTAAGGGTTAAAAGACATTCAAAGGAGTATCCTACTTAGAATTAACAATTAAATCAGAATATTATATAAAATTAATAAGTTGCTCAACTTTCTGAGAGGCACCATCCGAAAAATCCTAGCATGAAAAAAAGAAATAAAGAAATAAAATGGAAGAAGACCTTAAGATCGAACTGACACCTATTTCTCCTTCATCTCCTCTCCACTCTCAAGCTTGAAATGCCTATCAAAGTGTAACACAAACTCAAGCTTACTGTAAGACATAAAAGGAGTGGTTATTGTAAAAACTCTCTCTTTTTTTTAATGATTATCACCGTAACAGTGGACCAACTCAATTTCAAAAATCCAAAACAACAAAAATCAATTCAATAATTGCATAAAAAATCAAACAACTCAATTTGAAAAAAAAAAAAAAAAAAACATATTGTAAGGCATGATATAGAATGTTTGCCATAAAAGCACCAAAAACTCCAAGAACAAATTAGAACTCCAACACATTGCCAGAACTAGTAACAAAAGAGGAAAGGTAAGAAGAAAAAAGAGTATGAATGAATGTTAGCTCTACTGACATTTAAGAGCCTATAAAATGCCATTAAAATTAACATCTTAAATCACATTATGTACAAATAAAAGGGGAAAAATTTTCAACAACACCAAATCAACCAACTGAAATCCCACAAGCATATGAACAAAAAGATATCTAAATGAAATCACATACCTTTTGAATCATGCCCTACCGCATTTGCAAAGCAAAAGCAAAGAGAAAACATTAGATTACAAAATAATCAGAGAAGAAAAGAAAAAACCAAAACAAAAACTTACAAATTCTTAAGCTCTTCTTGCATATGCTTCACCAAGAGAGTGGGTTTCGAATCTGGGCAACCATAGAAAATAAGAAAGAACAACCCACGTCAGAAAACATAAGTAGAATACAAATCAATGATTATTCATATAAAACAAAGGAAAGAGAATGCTCAAAGGAAGAACCAATTGCTCGATCAAGAAACAATCATCAGATAGAACACATGTTTTTGATACTATAGAGAAATCGAGCATCATTCATCCTCCAATGCAGCCATTTCAATGGAGATTATGGTTTTTATGAGTATTTTAAGTTTAATCTTTACAATGGCAACAGAGTTTTGGGACTGAAGAATATCTCTACTAAGTAAAAAATCCTAGAAAGCCTAAAATGGTGCAGAGATTTAAAAAAAAAAAAGGCGAGAAAGAGAGAGAACGCATCTTATTGATTACAGCTTCCTTGGAGACTTCAATGGAACCAATCCTTCCTTGGTTTGGCATCAGAGTCGTGGTATGGAGATAGGGGTTCAAGAAGAAGGACATGAAAGAGGGAGAATGAAGAAAATGAGTCAATTTGAGAGGTGAGGAAGAAGAAGATGATCTGAAGAGAGGGGGAGGAGATCAAGAGACTCTAAAAGGGAAAATTAGTTGAACAAAGAATTTAGAACATGGTACAAGAGAAGAGGGCAAGAATGCTAGATTCTATAACAAAGAGTTAGAAAGAAAATAATAAAAAAATATATAGATTAGACAGCGTTTCAAAAACGATGTTTATGTCATTTTTGTGAAAAAATTTATGACAGCGTTTTAAAAACGTTGTATAAACGATTATATATAGCATTTTCAAAAAAACGCTATCTATGTATGTTTACACAGAAACGCTGTTTATGTCATTTACCCCAGTTACCAGCATGTTCGTGTTCTAAGAGAGAGAGTACAACACAAGTTTGATTTGTCAGACACACAGATTGTAGTGTTTCTTCTGTGTGTATAAATCATTGTATCTTAAGAGGTAGACATCTGAAGAGTTCGTAAGCACCTATGCGAGGGGCGAAATTTGTCTTAGAGACATAGTGTCAAACACTAGCCTTGATCAATTTCGGGTATGATTTATTGTCAAATTGTCTAGTTAAGTAAGTGATTCTTTTCATTTAGTTTTTAAGTATTTTATTTATATGAAATAAATATTAGTTGTTTACAGAGTAGTGTATTTTATAGAATATAGTCCAACATATATATAAGAAAATATGTGTTTTTAAAATTCTTTTAAAATGTTAACCTATTAATCATGATTATTTAAAGCACAATATTAGACACATTAGATGTAGTATGATTTATGAACTATACTATTACAATTTGTAGGTAATAGTTAACCTTTACAAAGACGAAGAATGATAGCATTTTTGACAACATACGTTATCTCCCACAAAATTTAAAAATGAAATTTGATTTTAGTTTAATGTGGTAAATATCACTTGGAATAATTAAAGAAGAAATCCTACATATTATAACTGAGTGTACTTCTTTCATTTTTCTGCAACTCTAATATCAAAATTATATTATCTTAATATATTTAGTTTAGTGAAAGCTAATTTAAAGTTATAAAAATGATATTAAAATGTTATATAAACCCGGATATAATGGAATAATCCCTGTTAACTGGAGAGTAGTATTTGCATTTATAACTTAAGGGTGTGTGGCCTTGAACCATCATAACGCCGCTATTAGCTATTATAACTGCCTTTGTTAAACCCAGCTGTTCCTTATCAAGTTGCACATTCTTTGACATGTTTGATTTAAGAAATATAATTGATTAAGTTGAAATATTCATAATGTGGAGATAACTATAACATGAAGGACATCTTCTTCATTTGTTTTAGTCATTTTTTGTCACATTAAACTATACCTAAATGACCAAGTCGTATTTATTATCACAATTAGTCATTAGCGGAAAGGAAACTGACAAGTTGGCCAACTCAGAGTTTTGTAGCTTGGAAGCTGCCAAGTAGTGCCCTCAACTCAAATCAAAATGTATGTGGGAATTGAAGCTTAGGCGTTAATGTCACTCGCGGGTATCACGGTTACGAAGAGATGATAGCATCATTCAAATGGACCCTCTCTTTGTACCAAGACTTAAAATTCACATAAGATGGTTTTCATTCTTTTTGTATCTACTCTCTACCGAAAATAAAATAAAAATCTATTTTAGACTTAAATAAACTGGACTTTGATGTAAGATACTAAGAAAATAAGTGACAATCTTTGGAAAATGAGTCATTTAAGCCATGCACGCACGTCATGCAAACTTGTGGTGGACAGTTATTGACGATTTCAAAGTTACGTTCATTTATACTTTTATAGTTTTGTACCAGTCTTCGTGCCTTAATGACATAGTACAATAATATGCATAAAGAGGACTTAAAAAATGTGGAAACAATCCAAGCATCTGGGACCGTAGTTATGGACATAGCATAAGGACAAAGAAAAAACAAAAAAGATGATAGGTGAAAAGTTCTTTTAAGAATCATTACAGGGAGATTAACGTATTCTATTATGTCTTAGTCAGGCATTTAATGGACCCAACAGGTCCCCGAGGGTATATCACTGCTTATAAAGTGAGTACCCACAATACTCTCCAGGCAATCCGATTATTCATTTTGTTCCTACTGTAGAGAAGAAGATACAAACCAGGGTTGCTTTTCTATCTTTCATCCATATTCCTGCATTGCTCTTGTGCATTATCAAAAACAGTTTAAAAAAAAAAAAAAACAGTTATTGAACCTTTTACTGGGGTGTAGCCCCCTGTTAACAAATGCATTTTATGCATGTTTGTGTGAACTATTTGTGTTTTTGAATATATATATATATACATCTGGGCTATTTGTCTGAACATAAAAAATAAAAAATAAAAAACAATTTATCCGTTGTGTGGGAGAGGCAAGGAGTCCACATGCCCCAAGGACCTAGTCAAGTGTTCTAAGAGGCTTTGGATACTTCGGATATAAAATAAATAGTTAAAATTATAACAATTATAATTAAAATGATGAAATACATTTATTCACCAAATAAAATAAAATAAAATGGTGATGACGACAATAACAACAGCAGCTGGTAACATTTTCTTGACAGCCCTTAAATCACTGGGGTTTGCTTTAATTGTTTGGCCTGTTAAAATTATATCACACTGATTGAGAAGAATATTAATAAAGCAGCTTTACAGAAAAAGTGACCATCATTGAGCAATTATGTGGGAAAGATTTGTTTGCTGGGCGTGGATGTGAAGATTTTTCAGCTCTAGGGGCCGCCCATAAAGATGAAATGAGAGGAGATGCCTTTGGACTTCCGAGTAGGTTAAACACTCTCCTCAAACCTGTGTTTCATAAGAATGGGAAGATCCACATGGCCTAATTAGCTCTTAAGGTTGGTTCAGATGTCATTTACTACACCACTGATTATTGAATCCTGTTGAATTTTATCTTTAGCTTTTCCTTCTAATGGGCTTTCACTTTTAACTTTTTAGTTAGACACCACATTGGGTGATCCTTCTTTTCTTACCAATGGGTGGGAAAGGTGTTGACAAGATAGGGACCTTTTTACTGAGCCTAAGAGATTTTCTTTTATAATTCTAATGATGAGAAGAAGAAACCGTATTAACATCGTATCAATCACGATCCTAGATGATTCTGAAGAAATCGATTCACCTGAAAAAGAGATTACACCTTTAGATATTAAAAGGCAAGTTACTTTTTTATGTAAAAGCTTATCAATGACATAAAGTAGATTCTCTTTAAATGATCAAGTTGATTAAATCTCAATAAACAATTGTCTATAATTCCACAATTTCAATACATGGAATATTGGATTGATTTCCTTTTGTAATGTTCCTCAATTATTGTGAATAGAAGCTGTAAATATAGATTTAAACGATTAACCATTAATTCAATCAATGAAGACGATGAAGATATACGTATAATTAATATTCCAGGATCCTACCAAACGAAATGATTTTTTTCCTTGACGTATGGTTGGAAATAATTCATTGGGATCGAGGGCAGTAGCCGAATTGGTTGACGTAGTGCAGCACGACTGCATAGTACTTTCAGGTTCGATCTAAGGTTCCAAACTTATTTATGGCAAACACCCTGTGCTCGGGTGGTGGAAGCATCATCCTCCCTTGGTGGAGGTCAAGGGTCGAGTCCCCAAAGTTTGCAGTGTGAATGGGCACCTGCTTGGTATCCCGTCGTAGTTGTAGTACACAGTAACAATGGTGTATGAATCCAAGTGGCCAGAAAAAATCAAGTGAAATGTAAGAAAAATTTTTTAAAAAAAAAAAAAAAAACCTCGTAATAAAACCAAAAGAAAATAATAAATATAATAATAATAGAAAAAAAGAATCTGATGTTTCATCGTGAAACATTGACGTGCATTTAGTCCTTTTTTTTGTAATAGATAAATTATAAGATTATTTTATTTTTATTTTTGAGGTTTTGAAAGATGAAGTTTAGAACAGGTTCTGCTTTTTGTCCTTGCCGTTGGAGCCTCAGTGTTCTTTTAGGGTTTCGTGGCCACCAACTTTTGGAGCCATCGTTGGCACTACATAACTTTCCGTACGATTCCTTAGCTTTCTTGGAGGTGGGCTTTGGCTCGTATTCTACCTTTCGGATTGAAGCTTTTTGAAAAACAGATAAAGTGGCTGTGAAGGTGGGAAATCTCCATCATCTAAGAGCCGAAACAAAAATTTCTTGTAGACGTAGTTGTTTAGATAAGGGTGATAGAGCCCAGCAAGGCTGATAATTATTCGGCCCAGCACTGCACATGGTTCTCGCTCTTCTCAAATAGTGGCAACCGTTTCCACTACGTCTCTCTCGTCACCTTACTTGGAAGACAAGATGGTGACACATGAAAGAGCCGACAAAATTTTGCTCTCTCTTTATCTCCCAACAGGCCTCATAGTTGGAAAACTCGAACTTTACTGGGCACAGGTCAAGTTGTAACCCCCACCTTCAGGTCAAGAAGTCGGAAGAGGCGGAAAGATTGATTAGTATTAATACTTGTGTACGAAGTTTCACCTTGTCCCTTCGTTGAACTTACATCTTTTCTCACTATGAAAACAAGGAAAAAAATTTGGTGAGAACGAATCTTGTGAGAACTGTATTCGTTGAACTTACATCTTTTCTCACTATGAAAACAACGAAAAAAATTAGGTGAGAACGAATCTTGGGAGAACTGTGAAAACGGCATCAGGGTACGGACACATCAGCGCCGAAAAGTGATAAGTGCCCCCCAAAAAAGTGTAAATCACTTTTTGGTACTGATGTGTCAAGCCCGAAAACAAAGGTCTAGCTAGACGGGATCCTCTCCTGCCACTTTTGACCGGCCAATGTCCTGTCTAACAGGTGGCAGGATACTATTGGAGGATGGTGATTGCTCTTCCAAGGCTGAGGACCGAAATGGAGGCCTTCCAGTGGAAGAACTACAGCATGAACGAAATCTGGCCGGTAATCTCCGCGCTGCCACGCCACACCGAAATGGAAATGGCGCTCCTTCT
>JAOXJP010229603.1:0-10921 GCA_025762735.1 Platanus orientalis | reverse complement strand
GTGCTAGGTAGTATAACCTTATTTTCTATTATTTTCCTATCTTAAAAGCTTTAACTAGTGGATTTGATGTAATAAGGTCAATAGTGTCATGGTTAGTTTAGTTTTTTTGGTTTTTAGTTGTAATCCTGTTTTTCTCTTTGGACCTAGTTTTTCTATGGCCAAAACTTGACTTTTTGGCTTTATTTTGGTGTTTTTAAATGGGTTATTCAGTTATCTTTCTAATGAGATCAAGATTGCACAAATCCAAGGTGATTTGGGAAAGTTATGACCAAATTACTAAGGGATGGTCACTAAAAACGGGAATAATGTTTTTTAGTAACTCTTAAGTTTGTATATTTTTAATTTTTAGAAAACTTGGCTAGCAAGTTTAGGATTTTAGGAAGTTTTATGGAGATTATTTGAGATCTTGTAGGGCCTAATAACTTGGCCGAAAATCCAAATTTTAGAAGTCTTTATTTTATTTTTTTTGGTAAATTTATTTTGTTAGAAGATCTAGTATCTAAGATTTTATTTTATTTTATTCTTCATGTAATGCCTATTTAAAGGCCACATTAAATCAATGAAAAACAGTTGAAGATGATTATTTGAAAAGAAGACATGTGTGTGTTGAAATGGGTGTGATATCCCAAGTTTTCTCTCAACCCCTCACATAAGGTGAGCATCTATCATCTTTCTCTCCTATTTCCTGTCTTCTTCAATCTTCTTACTATTTCTTATTCTCTTGATTTCTATACGATGTTTGTAGTTTATCCCTAATTTTTGTAGAGTCCTTTTTAAAAGGGTATCTTACATAAGGTGGTGTGGGGTTTGTGGAAGGAAAGGAACAAAAGAAACTTTTAGGATAAAAAAAAGAATGTGGGGGTTGTCATTGACTCTATTATCTGTGAGACAAGCTTTTGGGTGTTAGTGAAGAATGAATTTTGTGCATTTTCAGTGGATGATATGATGAGAAATTAGAGTACTTGCATTTCTATTCCATTGTATATGCAGATGAATGATCTAGGGGAGTGGACTCCTCCCGAGGATGGGACGGTGAAGATTAATTTTGATGGGGCATCTTGCGGCAATCTTGGGCCTGCTGGTTATGGGTGTGTTATGAGGGACTCCCAGGGAACTACCATTAATGTTAAAGGAGGTCCGATTGATGTGGGTGATTCAAACATGGCTTAAACGATTGGTTTGCTTGAAGGGATGGGAATTTTAAAATTTGCAGGTTATAAGGACTGTGCGGTTGAGGGAGATTCCAAGACGGTTATCAACAGGGGTAATGGTGACACGCGTGGACCATGGAGGTTAGACCACTTCATTCAAGAGATAAGGGTGTTGATGGTGGAAACTTAGGCGCATTTGTGTCATATCACTCGGTCCCAAAATTTGGATGCGGACTGTCTTGCCAAATGGAGTGCTAGGTAGCAATCTATGTTTATGGGTGATTATATTCTTGGAGTGAGTTAGTGATTGTTTGAGTGTGTTGGGGTGGTTACAGTTTGGGTTGTTCTCTTTCTGATTTTTGTTGTATTGTTTGTATTATTTTATTCTCATAAATAAAATTCTCGTTATTCTTCTTCTTAAAAAAAAAAAGATTTGTGTGCTAACAATACATAATGAAAAAAAAAAAAAATGCTTTCAGCCACAAGAACAAGAATGCTACATCATGGAAACGTTATAAGGGGAAAACTACTTTCAGTCTGCATAATTTGGAATGTAATAGAAGGCCTTGTTAGTTGGTGTCAGACATAGATACTGGATGTTTGACAAAAAAAAAAAAAACCATAACTAGCTTGTGTTTTAGGATATGATATTAATATATAAGGATATGAATGTATGTTTGTGTGTGTGTAAAGCAAGCACGATTTTCTCAGTTTCTACAAAAGTAAGATCCTTTCCAGAAAATGATGCTCCATCATAGTCTCAAATAGAAAAACAAGAATGTACCTGGACAAGTTTGTAAAGATTCTCTTGATCTTCTTCAAAAAATGCAGTCCTCTTGTCACACTTCTGAGCATTTTCAGATTGGAAGGACTTCTTTGCTGCAGATTCTGCTCCAAGAAAACCACCGGAGACAAATCCATGTTTATAGCCCCACCAGTCCGGCAAAACGTCTTTATCTGCGATTCCTGTCAAAGCATGCAGAAGTTTCACTCCAGAGACAAAACACATTGACATGGAGTTATCTAGATATCCATGTACTGCTGGCAGCAGGAATGCCATCAAGAAAATTGCATTGCCGCTCAAAAGTGAATGGCACCTTGTACAACAAGTAATGGCAAAAGCATAGAAGACAAAAGAGATATCCCAGAACATAAGAACATTAATGACATCCATTGCTACGCACACAATGCGGTTCATATTACAAAGAGCACTAGAGGAGTAGTGAAGAAAGAGACTCAACTCCTAGTGACAAAGATATCAACTTTGTGTTCAGTCCCACTTCACATTCCTCAAGCCTACTGCATCTTTTTAAATGTGACAACCCTTTCATTACCATTCTCCCTCAAATGATAGAAAGCCATATGCATTGACATCAAGTTGAACACTCATAGCAAGTTGGTTTAGTACGTAGGGAAAAATAGAGTGTTAGGGTTTATTTCACTAGAACAAGAAGAAGAAGAAGAGGAATTTGGACCGAAAACGTATGATCGAGTAGTGAACTCTCCTATTATTTTTATTTTATTAGAATATGTATAAATCATAAACTATACGGCATAGTATAGTTTACTAACACCATACCAACCTCTACATATATGTAGGAAGTATTACAACAATGCCATGCTTTCATATCTACATGTATTCCTACACTTTCTGCATTGGCAGATTCTTTTTCTTTTTTTCTGTCTTCTTCTTTTTTTTTTCTTTTGGTGGATCGGTAAAGGATTCCTACACTTTCTGCATCAGCAGATTCTCAATAGCCATACTATCCTTCTTTGGAAAGATCATTTCCCAAATTCTGCAAGGCAATACTCTGTAGAGGGTGGTTTCTTTAGCTGAAATTAGAATAGTCAAGATTTCTACACTCTTACTTATGATATATATTTTATGGTTGATGAAAGTCATATCCAAAACAATTCAAGGAATAGCCATAGGCTACAATTATCATATGTTGAAGCCTCCTATTATATTGTCAACTGAAATCCTATATTGCTTTCTGAATGCATAAACACGATAGTTATGTGAGTCACCACCACTTAAGACCTAGCAAAAAGAGTTAGCTTACAAATGGCAATATAGTAACGCAAACTAGCTTCAGTTCATACAAATATAAGTCAACTGAACCACGTAAACATGAACATTCATATCGAATTTAACTGCAATAAAAATATGAACTAATGGTGGCAATAATAAATACCTACATACATTATAAGGTAGAATTATTCGAATGCATTTCAAATTCAAGTGCAATTGTAATACTAATTTCTATGAATGTATGAAAAAGGTCACCTTCAGCACCAGAAGCAATAGATCCAGACATCTTTTTTGACTCCAACTCAGTAGCTTGATCAAGATATGTATGCGAATCATCCTCAAGCTTTTTGACCTGAAAAATACAATATACTTTCTAAGAGCAACTGAGAAGTAACAAATTTAGACCACAAGTTTAAACCTGCCAATTAGCACTCTAGTCTTTACGGAATTAGGATTGTTTTGGTCTGATAAAAAAATACACTTGGATGCAGTACTCCTTAACAATAGTACTTCAATAGAAAAGTGATAATATGAAATGGAATTTGGAACATGATTTTTTTTATCAATAACAAGAAACTTTATTAAAGAACAGAGAAAAGTACAATACCCTGACATAAGCAAGGGGCATGACCAAGAAAGAGAAAACCTCGAAAGTAATAAACAACAACAACAGCCTTATTCCCAGTACTTAGGGTTGGCTACACGAATCCTGTTCCGCTGTTCCACTCTATCTAGGCCCATATCTGCCATTAAATCACAAACTGCCATGGCTCTCCTCACTACTTCAACCCAAGTCGATTTTGGCCTTCCACTTGTCCTTTTAGCACCTTCAACTTGCATTGTCTCACAAGCAAGAATTTCATGCATAAAAAATCAACATTTTCAAGTCTAGAAAAAATTAGTTCTAATGTAATGAAAATATTGTGGTGCAATGCTGTTTATAACTATTCACAAGGAAATATCTTAAGTTCCCAGAGAAGAACATGAAGCTCTTTCCAATCAGGGTTTTAAATAGCGAGTATGAACATTTCATCTCTAACTCCAAATTTATTTACTTATTTTATTGAAAGATAGGATTTATTTAAATAGAAGAAAACAAGAAGGGGATTCACCGGGAGGGTAAATCATAGAAAAATGCATAGAAGAGAAAATTAAATAAATAAATAAAACCATCCCCAAAACCGAATCTACTAATCCCCAACCCATAGCCACTGCAATTCTACAAACAATAGAAAAGTAGAGCCTCGCAACCCCAGCCCCAACAAAAACACCAACAAAGCCAACCCCCATCCTAAAAAGAAGACCGAAATCTCTCATCAAAAGCCTGCCTAATAGAGAACAACTCCAATACAAGGCTATGAACCACCTTACAAAATTTCTCCTAGAATTCTCCTTCTTATTAAAAACTTTGCAATTCTTTTTCCCTCAAGAATATCCCACATATGGTCTTTGAACGATGACTCCAAACAGCCCTGGGTCCCCCCATCCTCCCAAACTGCCCTCCGGAGATTAGACCTACAAAATTCGATGGAAAAACCAAAGAGATACCCAAGAAAGAAAGGAAGAAATTCCACACTTTGCTACTCACCGATCAATGAACAAAAAAGATCACCAATCAATTCAGATTATCCAAGGAGACAATTCTTGTCTTCAGAATTTTCCAATGAGATCATTTTTCCCGATAAAGAGTTCCCAAAAAAAAACCACCTTGGAGGGAAAACCAGATTTCCAAACTACCTTGCGTGGGAAAGGGACTCCTACGAACCATCCAAAACTGAGTAAGGATTTTACCAAAAATTTTACCTTTTTTCCTCCTTAACCCGAACCCATTCATCCTCCTTTAGGAATTAGGGCTCCTCTCATCCCACACATCAAGCTATCTCACATATTCTTCCATCTCCCATTGATTGAAATTCCTTCTTAACCTTAGGCACCAAGTCCCCCACACCACTGCTGAAGTCATTACTGGGTGATAACACCCCAATTAAAAGTTGGCTTTTTTTTCTCGTGTGTGTGATTAAATCCCAATTAAAAGTTGCTTACTCAGAAAGAAGCTTTGCCATTCCCAAACTCAAATGATAGTTTTATAACTACGATAATATTTATTTTCTTCCAGATAAAATTAGCGATGCATTGAAGAATAACTACTTTGCAGCACTTGCTTAAAACAACTCTATAATGCTTAAATGCTATGCTACTAATAGTTACAAGAAACTGTTGGCTATTAATTTTGCAGGAAAGTCAACTATAAGATAGGGACCTTACAAGAATTCCCTCGAGATCCTTTGAAGAATATGCATGGACAAGCTTTCCCCTTTCCCTTTTTTTGTATCTGCTCAAAATCCAAATTAAATCATTTATAAATAAAAAATCCAAATTAAATCAAAATAAGTATAAGATAGAAAAATAATAAGTACAAGAGAGACAATCTATTTGTGAAATCTAAAGAAAGATACAAACAAATTGAGGAAAACTTATTGACCTGCCCTGTGGTCCAGTTGCCTTAATTACCATATATATATCATGACCCTCTTTAGAAGAACTGGTCTCCATGCCTACTGAGATATCATTTTTCTCAACATCTTCATGTTCAGGTTCAACTACTTGCTGCCAATTATTAAAAAAAAAAAAAAAAAATGTCATATGAACACAATTGAACACATAGTATCTCATCCACATTTTCTAGGAAGAACAAATACAAATAAAAAGTGTTACCACTTTCAATCTTTTGAGAATACTGTTGAACTGCACAGTGTCAAATGCCCAACTGTTATCAGCCTTGTCTACTGAGATACATGGATGAAAATACTTTAAGCATTAATACTGAATTAAAAAGCCTAAAAAAACTGGAATTCCGATTAGTCAATGGAATTATTAGAAGGGGGGAAAATACCATTTATGCCCAAAAATTAGAAGAACCCATAAGAAGAGAGTTAAATAAAAAAAATGATGTTCATTTATGGAGAAAATAATTAGACATCATATAGGGAAAGGAATTTAGAAGAACCCATAAAAAAAAGTTAACATTCTTTTTTTTTATTATTATTACATAAAAACCCTATGGTTGTTATTATTTAGCAAATTATAAATCTTCAATTGGTTTACACAAATTTTCTTAATATATAAACATAAACCCCAAAAAACACCCAACTAAAGCAAAATAAAGATTTATCTATATCAAAATTTTCACTAAATAAGAAGTAAAAACACACACACACTACCCACAAGGAAATAAAAATTGAAGGAAAAATTAGAAAGAAGATTAAGATAGCAACGATCATTATTGAGAGAGAAAAAAAAGTATGTTTTACACAAACAATCCAATATAACTGTAACACCACCAATATAATCACATCCCCAATTCCTTCAAACCAACTAGCACCACCAACCTCCTCCTCCTCCATGCATCACAAACAAACCCCCTTCCTCCAAAAGAAAAAAATTAAGAAAGAATGCAAGAAACACTAACTCTGGCATTGAGTAATGGCGCTGCAACCACGACTGTAAGGGTTTGCCTGAGCTCCTGGTTTGCAATTTTAGTAAGATGCGCCTTGCTTTGAGACAACGAGGGTTTGGGCAGGTTTCTGTGTTTTAAGGTGATTGAGTATAGAGAGCGCAGAGAGAGAGAGGGAGGTGAGAGCAAAGAAAGAAAGGGAGGGAGACGAGAAGAGAGAGAGAGAGAGAGAGAGAGGGAGGCGAGAATAAAGAGAGAAAGAGAGGGAGGCAAGAGCAAAGAGAGAGAGAGGGAGGATTTCGTTACTAAACCCTAACAGAGAGAGATAGAGAGAAATAGAAGAGAAAGATGGAAAGAAAGAATACCTAGTTTGCATGTCGTCGCCGATCACCGCCGAGGAGTTGATTGCAAGTCGTCGGTCGCTGAGGAAGCGCAATGTCGAGAAAATGTGAGGTTTGCAGAGAAGGGGAAAACAGGCAAGGAAGAGAGGAAATAAGAGAAAAATGGAGGGAAGAAGAGGAATTGCGTCCAATATGTACCTTGTCTTTCGCAGCGCGTAAGAAACGCCAATTAATAATTTAAGCAGCGTTTATAAAACGTAGCATAAACTATTATAAACATTAAATATAAAATACACGTGTATTTAACTTTATACAGCCTTTTGAAAACGCTGTCTATGTCATTTTCAATGACACAAGATGGAGAATTACGATTTCTTCTCCCAGCATTTAAAAACACTGTATAAATATAAAATATGTAGAATTTTATAAAAATGCTCTATCTATTTAAGTTTATATAGCGTTTTAGAAACGCTAAATATTCATTTTTCCCCTTTTTGCAACCTTTTCGGTAGGAAGCACTATATATTATGCAATTTATGCAACATTTTTACAAAAACGTTGCCTAAAAGTATGTTTTCAAAAACTAATTTTGTTGTAGAGTGATGAACTATGTAATCTTTATTAGTTCTCTATTTTTTAGAGCACTTAATGATTGAGTCAAGATACTTTGGTATGATAGTAGATAAATAGATCTTACTAAAAAATTATCGAAATTTCCTAAAAAAAAATGGTATACACTATACAATGGTGATATTAAGGAGGCACAAGCAAATGTGCCACCCAATATGGCGGAGGATGATTGGAACTATCTTGTGGATTTATGGAGCGACCTAGATTAGAAGGTATCAATACATTAAATTTATTATTGAACTTATTCTTAATTTGTGACTTTTTTGATAAATACATTTTTAATCATGCATATTAACTATATTTAATTTATATATAATACCCTTCCTTCAATGTAAGATATGTGTACCAAGAATAAGGAGAATCATTCAAAAAATCTTATTATTCACATTACTGAATCAAAGAGTTTTCAACAACAGAGTGAGGAAGAGGTATAACATGATAAACTATCAAGAATCTTAATCTTCATTTTGTAATTTTTTTCTTCGAAATCTTGAGTAAGATTGAAGTATCTTTCCTTATTTTGTTACATAGTCATTAAGAATGTTTCACAAAACAAACTATCTAAAATATTTATATAAGAAATTTATTTTATGTTATGTTCTTTCAAATTGTAGAAAGAGAAAATTGGGCAAGAACTTATCTGAATCCAATTGTTTAAGGTCACTCATGTATAAACTAATGGGCAGGCGGTGAATGAAACAACACAACAAACATTGGTATGAAGATCAAATATTAGTTTGTTTGTTTCATTGTTTTATATAGCTAGTTTGTTTGTTTTATTATTTATATGTTTATTTCATTGTTTCATTATCTTTTAATGTAAATGACATTTAGAAATATTACTACTCAAGTTGTGGGGGGGTCCTTGGCAATGTCAAAAAATCAAATGTTTATAGAGGTCTTTGGTCCTGAGTGTCACGGACGTATTCGTGGTTATAGGGATGGCATTACTCCTACAAAAATATGGTGCTCTCCTCATCTATTGTTCATGACCTTGAGCAACGTTTGAAAGAATCTGAGCAGAAACGAAAGGAATCTGATGTTAAGGTAAACTCATTAGAGGCACAGGTAAATAGGGTTGAGACATTGTTAGAAAAATAAGCTACTCAAATGTAACAACAAGCTAATCATTTTAATCTTATGATGGAAAAATTGATGAGTCAAATGCCCTAACCCCCAACCCAATTTAATGATTCTACCCAAAATTACTAATAAGTGAGTTTGTTAATCACTTAACACATAAAAGCATCTAGTTCTATGCTTCCTTTATATTATTTTTTTGCAATCAATTTCTACTCATAAAACTTTTTTTCTTCTTTATTGCAGGTAATGTAGGAAAGCAAATAAGCACACACTTCGTGACATTTGTAGCGGCTATTTTGTTTTGGGTTATTTTAGATTGAAATATTCTATTTTGGTTTGGGTTATTTTGGATTGAAATATTTTGTTTTGGTTTCGGTTATTTTGATTTGAAATATTGTAGTTTAGTTTGAAGGATTGTATTTTGTTTTGGGATATTTTGGTTTACGTTATTTTATATATATATATATATATAGATGTTAAGTGTTGCATAATTCTATTTCAGTTTATATGTTCAATTAGGTTATCACACTTTAAAGAATGTAAATAGAAATCTAATTTTATTTTAAAAAATAAAACCTTATTTCAATGGTCATTGGCCGTTGAAACATATGGTAAAAAATCCTATTTCAATAGTTAAAAATTGTTGAAACATATACCAATTTCACTTATTTCAATGGTCATTGGCCGTTAAAACATATGATAAAAAACCATATTTCGACAATCACAAACTGTTGAAATATATATCAATCACACCTATTACCTATCGTTGTAAAAACAACTTTTTCCTATGGCCAATGGCCATCAGAATATATGCATTATTCTTGACAGTTTAAACTTATATGTTTCAATGGTTTTTCAAATTATATATCAACGGTCTCTGACGATCATTAAATGTAAAAAACATTTATCGACATTCAGAGAATCCATCGATTAGTTTTTTTGACATTGTTTTAGTCGATGGGTATCGATGGTCCTATTAATCGTCGAAAATACCTTTTTGATAGTTTTTTATACTTATTTCAATGGTTGAGACCTTTAAAAAAAGTCAACTTTCTTGTAGTGTTGGTCTTGTTAGGTTCATGACCTACCAACCTGCATCACTGAAAAATACAACATTTCTCATATGCCTTTTAGTACATATCGATTTTAAATTTGCATTTTAATATTACTATTACTCCCCCTTAATTTCATATCCATTTTCATATTTCTTTCCTTTTTTGTCATGAATTGACAAGGGACATATAAAAAATATAATGTAGGACACGAATATAATGCATGAAAGAATAGATAGTATAGATGCACTATGTCATGCAAGTAGTGAAATTTCTAGGTCCAAGCGTTCCTAGAGGGGGGTGAATTAGATCCCTTAAAAAATTTTATTTCCTTTGCTTAGAAAAATATTAGTTATTCTAAATCTAATTTCTTCTACCAAGTTAACTGACTAGGTCTGGGTACTAGATACAATAATTTAACTATTTGCTACTTGAAGTTATAATTGCTATTACTTAATGATGCGGAAGTTGTGGCTTAAGTATTACCACCAATTCCACAAAATGTGTGCACTTAGTATCACTAAGTTGAATAATTTCAAGATAATGTTATTATGTGCAATATACTCTAGACGTTCAATGTAACACCCCGTACCCAAATTATACAAGTTTAGAGACCTAGATCTGACACTTTGTCCAATATTGAACCCATAGCGTTTTGAAGCATGAGGTTTAACCTCGATACTCTATGGACCTATACATACCTTAGGATAAACCATAACTCACTTTAGAATAGCTTGGTGGGACCCACATGGCTCAATGTACTGAAGTACAAGAAAATGTAGAAATCCCGACCCTAACTAATTAGGAGATCTCTAATCAATCATGAGCGTGGCCAATCACAAATTTCATGATCGATCACGACCTGATCTATTAGGCACATGAGTCATACCATTAGGGATTTTTTTGGTTCTATGCAAAAAAGAAAAAATCCACTTTGCAGGATCCTTGAAAGATCACTAGATCCCTGACTGATCATGGGTGTGATCGATTATGACTGATCATAAATCTCATGATCAATCACAACTCAATTTTCGAGAACAATTATGAGCATGTACAAAATTATGTATCAAGCTCTTATTTGACTTCTACACATGTAGGATATCACCTTAAATGGATTAGAAACCCTTTTAGACTTAATTTAGGTCTTTTAGACCATTAAGAACATAAAAAAGAAAGGG
>JAOXJP010229601.1:0-10921 GCA_025762735.1 Platanus orientalis | reverse complement strand
TGGCTAGCCATACTAATAACAAGTGGTTTGTATATTGATTTATATGTCATGATTCTTTGTTACTTACATAGTATAGCCTATAGGGTTTGTACTACTTTCTTTAAGTTATTCACTTTAGTGTATTATAGTTGAAATTATTAATTGTAATTTATAGCTATTTATTTTATTATTGTTTTCTGCTTCTAACTTCCCAATGATTTATTGAGCCTTGCTTCCCAATTTTCGTTTTCTCATTGCTTCCTGCTTTCACTTCTCACTATGGTAACTATGGTCTTGCCTACTCAAACCAATTGGGTCCACCTATGCTAATGTCACGTGGATCACACCTACATGGGCCATGTGGATCTATGTCTCACGTCACATGGATCCCACTTGCACATGCCATGGAAATGTACCTATATCCTCTCATTTGGATCTTGCTTACCCATGCCACAACAGTCCCGTATACATATGCCACCTAATATTGCCCACGTCCCATGGCACGTGGTTCCCATATAACCATGTATGTGAGTCCTACCATATAACTTATTAGAATATTTAATATAAAATTCACGTATATAAAAATATCATCATGATCAAAATGTGAGAGTGAATATGACAAGTAAAAAAAAGGATGTTCTATTGCCACCTCACTTATTTCTAAGTGCACCTCACTTAAATGTCTTTTTTTTGCTTTCCTAAAATACCCCAATATGAAAAGACCATTATAACTTTTTGAAACATTAAAAAAAAAGAAACAAATCAAATCAAATTTTCTAAGCACACCTCACTCCCTCCCTCCAAAACTACCTTCATCGTCTTCCTATGTAGTCTTCCCAACACTCCTCCATCTTCTTCCTAGGTATTCTTTTTAACTCCTTCCCAACACTCCTTATTTGTAAGCTATTAGCATTACAAGCGAGAACTTAAGCAATGGAGTACCGGGTAACTGAACTGGAGTGAGAAGGAAGCCCCTAAGTATGTTATTTTCGTGTCTTTTTAATTTATTTTTTTTACATTTCAGCGCCCACCCCAAGGCCTGCTCAGACAGGCCAGCCAAGCAGCACAAGGGTTGCTCAGATTGGTGTTTCCGAACAGGGCAAAAAAAATTGAATTTTTTTTTTAAATTTATTATATTATTAAATAGTTTATATATTAAATATTAATTCTTACAATTGCATCCCAATGTCTCAACCCAGTGTAGCAAGGCTTGCGAAGAAATGGTCGTAGATTACACTTATGAATTCATCACATACGAGGTAAAAATCAATCTATAGTATATGCTAAAAATCCTCCTTTCCGGCCTTGCTCTCCCGCCACCGGTATGTCTCTTTGTCGTCCACTAGCTATCTCACCTCTTGCATGAACGTTAGGGAGAGCAAGAATGAGAGGAAATGGGTTTGAAATTTGAAAGAAACGTGAGGGATAGAGAGAATGAGTGGTGTGGGAGCTTTTTACAGTTTGGGTTGGGGTAGATGAGGGGGACTTTAAAAAAATAGAGGTGTGGGAGGGATTTTACAGTTTTGTAAGAGGTGTGAGAGAGGTTTTTGTAAAAGGGTATTATGGGAAGTGCAAGAGGGGTTCTTAAAAGTGAGGTGTTCTTAGACAAAAGGGAAAATGAGGGGGAGTTAGAAATTTAATCAGTGCAAGTAGAAGCTCTCGTAAAAAAATACGAAAAATAACTAAAGTTGTATCACAATGTGTAGTAATCAAAAGGTATCAATTAATCGAAATTCCAATTACAAAAAAATAAATGTGAGAAACCATGATCTAGCATTCTAACCCATATATTATGGAAAGGATCTTCTCCTGCCAGGAGAAGATCCGTCCTCATAATAATAATGTTCAAAATTGCTTCTACTTCAAAGACCTCTTAAAAATCAAAACATGTCTCGACCTTAGACTCTGACGAAGTTACAGATGCACAACATGTCAACTTCTTTCCCATTATCTTCTTCATGAACATTTCTTAACCCTCTCAGCCATATCTCTCGATCTATAGGATATGATGCCCTACAAAGATTGTCCACATAATCAGCAAAGGCTTTAAACGCAGCTAAAATGTCTTTAACCTTTTGTTGTATACTTGTATCAACCTTCTCGACCAAGAGGCCTCCCTCCATTGCAATGCCCCCTCAACTGAATCCAATTTCCACTAGAACTCAGTCTCTGATACTGATCAGGGTGTATATTCTGTTGGACGCAACCATCTGCATAGACTTGCTAGAAAGACTTGTTTGTTTCATCACAGTCGATATTTTGGTCTGCCTCTAAACTTGATACCACAAGTTCAATCTCTTCCTTTTATTCTTTCTGTAACAAATGTTTTCTTATGCATTCACCAAGAATTAAGAGCAGTTTACTGTCAAGTGATGCAGCATGCACATAGGCTAGTGGGTGTGTGCACAAGAAGTTAGGAATAAAATTGTAAGAGTGATAAAACATAAACAAAATTCCTACTTGCACATCCACACACTAAATCAGACAATTCTTTAAATTAGGTTCATATGCAATCAAGGAATTATGGATTACAAAATTAATAAACTATCAAAGACCTAAGTCTAATGTTTTATTATTTTGGAGAAAGAGAAATTAGGCTTAGGCTTAGGCCTAGGCCCAAAATGTTATGTCTGAAAATTCTTCCAAAGAGCCTAAATTAGGCTGAAGGAAAGGAAAGCGACCTGAATTACCTTAGAAAATGTATTAATAAATAAAAATGAATCCAAGACATATTTTGTCAATCATAAGATTTTAAAGATGATCAGTTTAGGCCAAAGAAAAAGAAACTTAGGTCCAACCATATGCCAAATATGCCAAAAGTGCCTATTGTTAGAAATTTGTAAAGAGCTAGATGAGAGAGATCAATACTTGATTTTGATGTAGAATGCCTCCTTGAAGATGTTGGATGTGTTTGCTATTAGTATTTAAGATTAAAGTGTGCCAAAAAGTGGAGATTTTAAAAATCTAGAATTTTCCAGATCCTGGATGAAATGCTTGGACTGCCCTGCTTCTGCAAAAAAACCCTGTCAAGTCTTGGAAATTGTTGAATGGGCTTTTCTAATCTGAGCTTCAATCTTGGGTGATGATAATACTCAAAATATCATTTTCTTTTTGACAAAAATCAATCTCTCAGGGATTTCTTCAGCTCAACCCCAGAAAGTCAGAAATAAGGATTGAATAAAAAACGAAAACTTAAGAAGGTGTGAAAGGACCTTTGATCCAAGGGGAGAGGGAGTAGCTTCTACTACCACCGTTAAACTAAGATTGATCCTAGACCCATTCTAGGGTTTTAATGCTCTTCACTTGCAACCAAAAGAGGAGGAAGAAGACACCAGAAACTAAAATGTGAGAGTCAAAAGTCACTATTACTCATCATAAAGAGATTGATAGGTCATGGGCTCTATAAGTAGAGTCCCATGACCAATGTTTTTACATATAATATAAATTGGACAAATAAAACTCTCTCTCTATACTCTCATGACTAAAATAACCGTACACTACTAATAATAATAAAAATACCCTCAAATAAAATACCCTCAAAATTCTGTGCCTCCTTTGCATGAGACACAATTACATAAAAAAAAATAGATAAATAGAACTATGACATAGCCCAATCATCATCTTGGTCATGATGTCTGCATCATGCCCTATCAAGAAAAGGGTCTTTTTTGATTCTTTTAATTAGGGGTTTTCTCTTCCTTATATGCCCCTTTCTAATCCTATATTTTCTTTTAATTTTGCTGCTTTGTTGGGTTCTTGATGGGTTATCTTTAGTTCTTAAAGGTCTTCTTGATTGAATCTATGTTGCAGTAAGTTTCTTATATAATTTTATATACCACCTCTTATCGATTGACTTGAAATTTTATGTACAACTCACTTTTATATCCATATACTAGCTTGTAAAATTTCATACATTTCATGTCGGGGAATTTAGGTCTTTTAACCTCTACTGCCCTGATTTCCTGAATTTGATCCAGCACGGTTCTTGCTTCTATTCTTCCCTCTTTTCCTTATTTAATTTTTCTAAAATTGCGTATCTTGATTCTTGATTCCCTATTCCATTTTTTACGTTAACTTTCTTTTAAGTTTGAGGATATTTGTGGTAGCCCTAACCTCTTTCTTGAAACCCTAATTTCTTTCTTACCTTTCCCCAACCTTTATTTGGGCCCACATAAGCAGGATCTAGGCTGCCCTACATTAATTGGTATCGTTGCTTGTAAATTGTAATATCCTGCATCACTGTCATGATTATACTCCATTGTATTTAAAATTGTGCTGATCGTTACCACTTACATGGGGTTATATTTGGTTAATGCATTCTTGCTCTCATGTTTTTGGATGTTGTATAGGGCAAGCTTTGGATATGAAAATGTTTCTATTCCTTGTCTAACTGGAACTGTTCTGCAGGACTTGCATTTCCTCCTCTATACTTTTATAATGGAGGTGTTCGTGAGTTCCTTGCGACATTAAAACAACATGTTTTTCTTGTGAGGTTGGTTCTCTATGGTTTTGATTATGCTTCCTCACTATGTTTATGATGTGGTTCTGGATTGTTTGCTTATGGCCTGATGAGGCTAGATCGCCAACTCCTGGCCAGGCTATATGTTGTGCTGGTTTGATACATTATCTGGATGGTAGGGCTGGCTGAAACTTGGTTAGGTTGGGTTGAGGGCAAACCCACGCCCAACCCAACCATCAACTTGAGATGATCTAACCTTAGGTGCTTATTTCTCAAAGAAAAAACTGTGTTGATAATGTTATAGAAAAATATAATACTCAATGAACATGGTTTGGCTTGGATTTTGTTTGGTTTCTCCAAGTCCAACCAGAACAAAGGTCAGGTTCAGATTTTCAGCCCAAGCCAAGCTGAGATCTGAAAATGCCAGCTCAATCTGACTTAAGGAATTTTTTGGGTTATTTGGGCTCGATTGAGTCCGGGTCCGTGTTTTTTTGACTTGATACGGTGCAATACGCTGTCTTGTTACTAGGGTGGTAGTGGGTTGGTTGGGTTGACAACTGAGGGTAACAGATAATCACCCAACCCAAACTTGACCCATTCATTAATCGGCTTGATTATGCCAAATCAAAACCAGAACAAAGGGGCTGGTTTGCAGTTTCTTTAATAAGATGCAGGGTTGGTCGGGTTCAACCGTTAAGTTGGGTTTATCCCCAAGGTTAATGACTAGGGACACATCTCGAACCCAAGCCAATTATTAATAGGGTTGGGAAACCCAGCCCAAACCTAGAATAAGGGATTGATCGGTTGGTCAGGTCGAGAATTGCCACTCCCTATATTGGTGCACAGTTATGACTGCCAATCTGAATGGTCGCAATTATTTGTAAGGTCCAATGGGGCATAGATTGTGTGGGAACCTAATTGGATATTTTTCTTCTTTTTTAATAATTCAAATATATTCCAGCAAATACTTCCCTAAAAGAAACTTTTGAAAAATGTCTAAAAAATAAAATAATTCATCTTATATGTGGGGCAACTTAAAAGTTTGGGTTTCAATTTCTCTTGTTCAACTGAGAACCACAGGGTTTGAAATTGAGAGAATGGAATGAGATTGTTCAATTGGGCTTGGGGTTCATCTTATGAACACTGGGAAGAGGAGGGTTAATCATAAATGTTGTATGTGTGATGTGATTTATTCTTTTTATTTTCTAAATTCTCAGATTTTATTGTTGCCTTCTGTAATGCATTTTTATTACTTCAGCAGCTGATGTTGCTGGTTTAACCTGGACTGACACATTGGTCTGACCTGATTCACCCTATCAGCTCAATAAATGGGTTGAACTGCAGGTTGGGTCATAAAACATTTATTCAACGTGATAAAGATGTTGATTACCCAAAAAAAAAAAAAAAAAAACGAATTATAAAATAGTAAGATGTAATTACAGTTTATTAAATAAAAGCCAATTATTTGCATCTAGGAGAATCTGTGGCATGAACTATAATAAGTTATTATCTGAGAATCTTTAATCTTTAATTAGATTCATATTGAGCTTTTGGTGCATAGCAAATTTAAGCGTTTGTTGCTACTGAATTGCACCAAATCAGCTTTCTTGGTTTCTTATTATATAGAACTATATTTTCAGGTCTGCAGATGATGCAAATGTCTTTCTTGTGAATGATTCTCAAGATCGTCTGCAGGTGGGTATTCAACTGCTTTTTTGACTGGGTTTGTTCACTATCAGCTTGTTCTTAAGTCAAACAAGAATGCTGCATATTGGGGTACTTGAAAACTCTTATATTTTCACCCTTTATTGGCCATAGAAATGTTAAAGGTCTTTGTTCTGGTTTTGGTCCTTCCTGTAGACTTATTTTAGATAGACTGAGTCTAGCAGATGTATGTTTCAAGTATTTTCTTATTCAGATTTCATGTGATTGTGCATCTGGTAGCTTCCATGTTATCCATGTTCCTTGTCATCAAGGTTGTATTTTATCGTTCATTTTTTGATCTGTTGTCATCGGTGGGTATTTGTTTTTGTCAAAATGTGCCTATGGTTTGTACTGCTTAGGTTTATGTCTTTTACTCATAATGTTTAATGTTCTATTTTATTTCATTTTGCTTGGTTGAAGGGAAGAATGAAGGTACAGTGAAGGCTTTATCTGTGTATAGGGAGAAAAACCTGCTGTCTAGCATTGTCCAGAATTACTCTTTTAATACAGTTGAACATTTTATTTCACATGATACTTGTATTTTCTTCATTTATCAATTTATATCTAAATAACGCTAATTTTCTCCCTTTTAGGTTCTACCATCTCGTTCTTAGGCAATTACTCTCTCATTTCTTTCTCTTCCACCTCTTAATACGAACACCCAAAACACTAAGCTGTGTTGTGTGGTTAGACCATAGTTGTTGGGTACACAGTACGTAGCACGTTTTCGTTTTGGAAGCAAGTTTGATTTGGCTTCCCTAGTTTCTTGGAAGCTAGTGGGAAGCGATTGGAAGTGAGTAGAGAGTCAGTAAGTCACCTATTTCTCTACTGTCCTATTTCTTCATCTATTTGGGACTTCTTCCCTCTCCGGTTTAAGAAGCCTTGGGTGATGTCGGAATCCCCAGCTGAGTTGCTTAGACTTTGGGGGTCATTCGCCGATGGAGGACTGTTTGTGTGGAGGTAGCATGGATTGGCAGTACATCCCCTTTATCATCTGCTGGCCGGTGTGGAAGGAGTGATACTCCTGTATCTTTAAAGGGTCTGCCTTGGCGTCTGCAAAGCTGCCTTGTAAAGCCGTGGTGCTTCTTTACAGCTGGGTCTCTCATGTTCAGCTCTTTAAGGGAGTCATGTTTTATGATCTGACATTCAAATGGGATTTTGTTGATTCCTCGTAAGACTTTTTTGACTGTTTCTTTTCTCTGGGTGGGCACTGCTTGTGTTTTTCTGGTTCTGTTAACTTCTGATTTTTTAAAAATAAATTATATCCTTATCGGATAAAAAAGGAAAAAAGAAAAAAGTGACTGGAGAAGCTATTGGAAGTGATCGGGGAAGCTACTAGGAAATGGTTAGGGAATGAACTTCCAATAGGTGAAGTGTTTTAGGGAATTGAGAGAGTATAGTGCACCTTTATAGCTAGTAATGTACCATATGCTACTAGTATTGGATTAACAATTTTTTTCTATGAGATTTTCATATTTATTATATTGTTTGTATTATTTTATTTCAACCCAAAAATAAATATTCAAATTGGATGTATTTGTGTATGTAGGTATGCATTGGAGTACGATTTTAGTAAAGACAGGAATAGAAACAAGTAAATAGGTAGTCAAGAGGTACTTCATAGAGGCCTTTTTTGTTATCTTGGTTTCATTATCCAATAGGTAGTCAAGAGATTCTTCATACTTATCCAACACTTTTCATCCATTTTTGGATTCTTATTCTTCGGTGGCGGATTGCTATGATTTTAATAGAAGGGCTTGGGATCCTAGGTTGAGAAGAGATCGAAACGATTGGGAAATGGGAGAGATGATCAGATTATTTGAGGTTCTTGGTAATCTCAGTCCTACCCTGGATAGGGGTGATGGGTGGAGCTGGAAGCTTGATTGGAAGGGTTGTTTTACTTCTAAATGATATGTTGAGTTATCAAATTCCCCCGTACTTCTGTTTCCCCATAAAGGCATTTGGAAGTTGGATATTTCCTTTAAGGTATCCTTCTTTTTTGAGTAGTTATCTAAATAAAATTCTAACCCTTGACCATCATCAAAGTAGAGGTTGGAGCTTGGCTAATAGATGTATCCTATGCATGCAAGAGAAGGAATCAGCTAGTCACCTTTTCATTCATTGTTCTATGGCTAAATTGGTGTATGATTTTTTCCTTTCTCATCTTCAAATATCGTGGGTTTTTTCAAATCTCTTTAATGGGCTAATCATGTGTTAGTGGATTAGTGACTTTGGGGGGTTTTCCCCTATCCATTTGGCATACCTTATTGGGGGCCATTTGTTGGGGTTTGTGGAAGGAAAGAAATTGTAGGATTTTTGAGGATAAGTTTCGAAGTCATGGTGATCTACTGGTTTTCATCTATAAGACTTTTTTTGATTGGGTCTCTATAGGGGATAATTTTTAGGAAATGGAGTGGCATGCTTTGTGGTGTGGGGAGTTGTAATTTTGCTTTATTGTGTTGGTACTTTTGTCTTGTTTCTTTTTCTATGGGTTCACCTTCCCGGTGATCCTTTTCTTTTGTACTTGCTATATTTTCGTATGATTCAATAAATGACTTCCTTACCACTCGAAAAAAAGAAAAAAAGAAAAATCCATAAAGGAGGGTGAGGTTGAAGATATTGAACTTATTAGACTCAGAGCTGGGTGGATGAAGTAGAGCTGTGTCTCTGGATTGTTGTGTGACGCACAAATAAAACTGGAGGAAAGATTTATAGGACGGTTACAAGACCAGCCATCCCTTATGGAACAGAATGTTGAACAGTCAAGAAACACAATGTCCATATGATGTGTATCTGAGATGGATGAATGGCAAGAATAGGAAGGATAAAGTTAGAAATGAATGCATCAGGGGGAACTTTAAGGCAGCCCCAATAGGTGACAAGACATGGGAAAGTCAACAGAGATGGCTTGGTCATGTACACCGAATATCAATTGCTCCGCCAGTGAGAAGGACTAGTATGGTGCAAGTTGAAGGCACTAAAAGTAAAAGGGCACTTGGATGGCTAGAAAGGATGTGGGCTGAGGACTACAGATGAAATCTTTGCCACGTGGGTTTGCACTCTTCTTTTTTAGTTAGTTGAGATTAAATATCTTACAAACTTTTTGTGTATCAACGATGGTGCCCTATATCATTTTTGTGTATTCTTATTTATTTTAATTCTAGGATTACCCATCACTCAGTCAAATCCTCTTATAGTCTATAGTCCATTTTTTTTTGGAATCGATAAGGAAAGAGATTCAAAATGCTACAAAACAAAATGCACAAAAAACTCTCCAACCCACAGCACCTAGGCGATGATATGCACCAATTAGGTTTATTATTTTCCTTCCCCTAGCTTCCTAGTATCTGCAGTTAGTAACCTGGTTTTAACCCACACTCATTCTATCCTCCTATCTTAAGACAATTTCCTTTTCTTTACTTAAGAGGACTTGAAGGAACTAAGACCTGCTGTCCAGCATCGTTTTTAGCACTACTTTGTCAGTTGTCAAAGGCAAATTGAAACAGTCTTATAGAAGGGGTGGTCATGAATTTCTTTTATAAAATTGGAAATATGGTAAATGTGGGCTTTGATCTTTCTATATATGGGTTGCTACAAGCTCTAATATAAAATTTTAAAGATGGACGACTTTTGTCAACATTCCTCTTGTTCTGTTATGGACTATCTTGGTCAAAAAGCTCTAATTCAGTGTTAAAGATGGATTACTCTCACCAACATTTGGGAAAAAGATTGATGAAATCCTCACTCAGGGAGAGTTTTTATGAACACCACACTTTGTCTGTTAGCCTTTATTTTGCATGGTTTTTCATAGCAGCAAATAAAATTTCTTTTCATTGGTGAAACATTACTAATTTGGGTGCTGCAGGATGGTAGCGAATATGATACTTGTAATATGAACTGTATTTTCAATTATATGCACGGATATATAAACGCAACATCAGTGTTTGTGTAGGCATCCTTTCTATTTACTTCTGAATTTAAAAAAAAATAAAATAAAAAAGAAAAAAAATAGATCAGTGATCTCATGTTATGTGTTATTTCAGCAATTAAACTATTATCCTGTCTGTCTTGTTTTCTGCAAATTACTACAGAGAACTTTGTCTTCTTTGGAGCTGCCGAGGGCTGTTTCTGTTACAAATTCCCCATCAACATCCAATTCAGTTAGTCCAGTTCCATCAAATGAAAACTCAGAGATGACTAATGTGGATTCCTATGATGGACATTCCCGTTCTCAAAATAGTGGGAGGCATAGACAAAAGCTACCGGATCCTGGTCGTGATCTCTCAATTCAAGTTTTAGAGAAATTTTCGCTTGTGACAAGGTTTGCTCGGGAAACAACTTCTCATCTCTTTCGTGAAAGTCATAGTGACAGCTTCAGTGCTAGTAGTGAAAGAAAGAACCATATCCAGTCTCTTCCAAATAATATTCATGATACAGAATCCAATAATGCACAAAACGTTCCAGATGAGCCTCTAGTTGCTGCAGATCCTCCGGAGGTAACCTTTTGATCCCTTTGGTATTTTTTTTTGAAAATATATTATTTTGGGCAAGTTTTTTCTGGTCTACATTTAGTGATTCTCAATGCATGTAAGGAATTTTTCAGTTGTGGTGAGGAATTCTTGTTCTAGTATAGAAATATGTATAAAATTAGCATGGTTAGAATAAGTTTTGAACATTAATTTGTATGCCAGAAATATTCTTATGTACGATGGAATTCTTTTTTCAAGTCTCATTTAAGTTCAAAATGAGATAAAACTTGGTTTTACTAGATACTGTCTC